>JABEVN020001827.1:0-23488 GCA_013146195.2 Codonopsis lanceolata | reverse complement strand
AGTGGTCTCATCACTTTTGAAGCTTTGTTAAACACTTTTCCAAATTTATGCACTCAGCTACTGTACAATACCTTAAATCCATCATTACAAAGCTAGATAATGATCTGATTAAGGGTCAAGTTCAAGTTCAAAATTATAGAGTCTCAACAGTGTGCATATGTGAGACTACTACAAGTACATAATCTTTTTTCTTCTCATTTATAGTACTAAAAACCTTTTTTTTTCTTTCATTTGTACTACCTCTTGTAACAAATAAAGAGTCAATACTTATCATTTTAGTTATCCCAAATTAGATCTGCACTTTTAAAATTTAAGTGACAATCTCCATATTTCTCTTTTATTTTTTTCTTTCATTCTTCTCAAAGGTAAGGTATTTATCCAACTGAGGGACGGGTGCAAAATGGTCTACTTTGGTCGGTGGTGTGCAATCTGAAATCGGGGACTACAAGTAGAGAGGTTCACAATACAAGAACTAATGTGCATTTAACCCTAAAAAGTTTGAATAGTGAAATGTAGTTCTTATTTAAGGGAGGATTGAGGGGATGCATGAAAAATGAAAATGTACAAAGAAAAGAAATGGTATTTATCAAAATGTTACAGAATCAGTAAAAGATGACTCAATATTTGCAAATCTAATTTTACCAAACCTGAACCTCCGTAATCTTCTTCCTCCTTTTGCAATAAAACCAATTTACCTAAAACCATCAAGACCCCTGCTCACTGCTATCGAACAGATTTTCAGAAATCTGCCTTAATTAAAACCTGTTTTGTTTCAGTTTTCATTAAGCATGCAATTCTGATTCTCCATCCTGCTTCTTTTAACACATACTATAGACTGTTAACAGATCTTGCAATCTGTAAATCTGTTCTAAATCTGTTTCTAGACATCTGTAATAGATTTAACCTGTACATTACATAGTCTGCCTCAGTTTTAAATCTGCAGATCAGTGCTAATTTGGTTGCTAATCTTCTAATGTAATTTTTCATGTTACAGATTCTGCTACATCTGTTTAAGTTTACAATTTTAATCTGTTTCTGCATTAAAACCATAAACACAGAAAACTGATTCTCAAACAGCCTGCTCTGCATTTAGTAATTTTATTATGTTAAAAGAGGAGAAAGATATAACCATATAACCATGTAGATGTAACTTGAAGTCAAGAGAGTACTTAGAATATACACTAATGAGTTTTAATTTGGAGGAGCTAATTAAAATATGTGAAAATGTAAGGTCAATGCTCACTAATTAAAAATATATATAAGGAAGAAAAACAACAATTGTTATGCAATAAAAAAATTCCTACCTTCCCCACACCAATATGCATAGTGAGTGGTCTACCACATTTTATAGTTGCTGTCAAAGAATGCCATCAGTGTACTCCAAACTATTTTCGATAACCTATAACAACCTCGAAGTTCAGTTCTTTGAAGGAAATCAAACATAAACTAAAATTTGAAAGGAGGAGAGAGGGACTTACAATGAAGAAGAATATATTGGAACTTCAATGCCGATGTGTACGATGTTTGTAGGCGGTGGAAATTTTAGGGTTCGCCCCTGTGTGCCTCGATCTTCGCGAGTGTTTAATTGGGAGGAAAATAGGTGCGGCCGGATCAAGCGGCGGACTCTGTGAGGCGGTGTCTGCCATTCCTGAGAAAGAGTGAGTGTTTAATTGGGAGAGGAAGATTAGAGGGGAAAATAGAATAAGCGGGGAAATGCCGCTTTTTTTGTGGGTATCACAACGTTTTTTAAAAGAAACATTGTAATACCCGACCAAATGCCACGCTTTGGTGTGGGGATATCACAACGTTTTTTAAAAAGAAATGTTGTAAAACCCGAGACTTAATTACAAAGTTTGCCAAAATCTATATAATAATAAAACGTTGTATAAAGCGATTATATGCAACGCTTATTGTAGAAACGTTGTTAATGCATACCAACTACAACGTTTTCAAAAACGTTGTGGTTAAAACGTTGGATTGCCATATTTTCTTGTAGTGTCGCCTTGACTCTTCACACCGGCATCGCTGCCTTCCTTCATCCGGCGTATCACGTGCATCCTTTTCATCGCCAGCCTCCATGCATTTGCATCGAATTGGCCGGGCAACAAGGATGACTACACATCCACGAGTGCCTACATTGTCTATCTTGGAAGCAACCCGATCTCTTGAGCTCCAAGAAACAACGCTGACCGTAGCTCGCTCTCCTCGAAGTTGAATACCGAAAGTGCTGCCAGGCGTCGGTCAGTGGATTGTCTCCCTTCAAACTCCGCCTCACCTCCTCAACCCAACCGGCCATCTATCGTGACAATGTGGGTGCCACGAGTCTCGCTCCAACTCCGGTTTTTCATACTGCATGAAGCATGTGGCCCGGACTTTCATTTTATTCGGCAATAGGTTCATGATGGGCTTCTACGCCTTGTCATGTCTCCTCGGCCGATCAATCCGGCCGATGCCTTGACCAATCCTCTTGCTCGTTTCATCTATTACTACACAAGATTGGTCTCTCCTCCTGACGTCCATCTTATGGGGGCATGTTAGAGAATAATATCTTTTCCTTATTCTTATTGATTTGTAATTAGTAATTAGTGGCAATTACCTTATAGTGTTCTTTCCTTATTGTGTTTCCTTTCTTGTATAGGTTTCTTGTTCCTTACTCCAAGTGTAACCCTAATTGTAAGTCTCCCTATAAATAGGTGATTAAATCAATGGAAAAGCTATGCTATTATTCCTAAACGTTATTAGTTTCTACAATTGTTGGACTGATGTTGATTGATAAAATAATTGATTGAGCGTTAAAATATGATTTCACGTATTCATATAATTTGAACCCCCGAGTTCATCAAATTACAACAATTACTTTGAGAAGGTTGCAACGAGAAGCTAGAACAAGATTACTTTGAAAAACAGAGCCTGATGATCTAAGTGATATCGGGACGGAGGGAAAGGGGGGAGGGGTGGGGATCCAACACACGACATAATTAAGAGATCGGAGAGAGAAAAACCCGGAATAAAATTTAAAGAGCAAGAGAATAAGTTTTAGCACGAGTGTTCAAGTGGACATTCATTTAGCCCATCATATTTAATGGTTTAAAATGGACATGTCCATTTGTGCTCACTTAAATTGTTGGTGTGCCCATAACTATTATTTGTTGGACGATCTGGACAGACAAATGAGTGCGCGCAAAATTTGTCACCTCTAATGTTAATATCCCAAAATAGTTCGTTAAATAGTATTGTGAATTATTCTTAGCCTAAAATGAATGGAGTAATAAAAGAAAATTAGCACGGTGAAGGTAACAGGATGACATGCACATATGAAACAAAATGTGATTTACTAACCAGGAAATGCTTGTGCTTAATTGTTCAAAATTTGGAAGAAACGTTTTAGATTACAGCAGTAGTAAAACAACCAGACATGTACGTAATGAATGAATATTTGTATACAACAACAGTTTACAGAATGAACAGCGACAAACCATCAAACAGAGATGGCATACTCTTAACAAACAAACTAATCTTGGTTATCTTCACATAACTAAATAAATGAATTGGATTTCACAAGCTAGTCATGCTATCTCTAGTTTCCACGAAAAAGTCTAGGCATAGCTGCACATTCCATACACACACATATTCCCTTTCTTGCACCTGTTGTTGCAACCACCACAGTGCCTCTTGTTTGATCTCGGGTTTACGCATTCGCCTTTGCAACAAATTTCCGAGTACTTGCATTTCTGCCCACATGAGCCACAGTTGAGTCTGTCGGTCATCACGTTCACACATTTCTTTTTGCAGCAATCAGGCCCGGGCTACCCTTGGTGCGACATACTCTAGGGTATTTGTCGCATGTCATTGCGGCATGGTTTCTTCTGGGCAAGAAAGCGGCTAACCCCTCTAAGAGATAAAGTTGATTGATCGCCTTCTGACAAAGCAACATCTGTTGTTTCAGTGTCGAGATCTTCATAAGAAGTGTCTTCCTCGTTTCGGTACTTTTCTTGGTCAGGTGTTGCCGATAGAGTAATGGCCAAAGTCATAAACATGGCCAATACTACCAAGAACTTTAGGCCCATCATATTGTTCTCTCTGTGTGTGTGAGAGAGAGAGAGAGAGAGAGAGAGAGAGAGAGAGGGAGAAGGGAGAATTTGAATTATGATCGAAGGATTAGTTGGAGTACAAGGTTGATGACAAAGGGGTATTTAGGCAATAGCAATAGGAAATGAAAAGGAATTGGAGTACAAGCTGTTTTAGGCTTTTAGCTAATTTTTAGTGGGGTGGTCTTATTCAACGGTTATGTGCTATTTGTATTAATTTTTCTTTTTATAAGGCAAAGTTAGGCTCTCTAAGGAAGATTGTATTGCTCTGTATCAGAATATTATGAAATCAATTTTTTTTTTGATCCGTGTACCATGTCAAAAAATTGATGGATAGAGAGATTACTCATTTTGACATATTACTCATTTTCTTCCAACTCATTTCAATTATCCGTTTTGACCCAACTCACCCGATCGCCGGTCCTAGTGATGCTAATGATTAATAACATGTACTCTTTTAACTACTCTCTTTTTGTCAAAATGAGCGGTCTTGTTTTTAGCATTTTGCAAAAATCATAATGTCAAATTTTAGAATATTTTAATTATTACTTTTTCGCAAATAATTATTATTGGTGGAACAGAGTAGTACATTTACATTTATGAACTTATAATTTTGATTGCCTAATTATATGCGAAAAAAGTGGAGGGGAGGTATCTGACTATTTTCAAATTTATACGAAACCAGATGGCGAATTGAAAGTCTAACAAAGTCAGAAACCAGCGTGTCAATACAAGTCCTAAAATTTTCTTCAGCGCCCCCAAAAACCGTTACAGTAGCACTTTAGTGCTCAATATGGTCAATGCTTTGACTTTTCCTATTGAGTAGTCGGTTGATTAACGAGGTTGACCGTAGGATTACGTAAGCCGTCAAAATATTTATTTTAAAAAAAATTATTACAAAAAGGCCAAAAATCAGAGAAAAGAAAAAAATAGTCCGACCCACTTCCTTTCTTTGGATTTGAAACTTACATTTTTTAGCATCAAATTTTGATACCGCAAGACTTTAAAGCAAAATTTGATATCGATTTGATTTATTTTGATATCTAAAGTATATTATTATTTTTTTTTTTTTCTCCTCCCTAAGGAGCGTATGAAAGTGATCGAACCCGAGAACCTCGGCATCTCACACCTCATGTGAAGCCCCATTACGTCTACCACTCCACCACCCCAGAACATTTATTTTGATACCTAATTGTGGGCTTTGATCCCTAGTTGATGTCCATTACACACCTTGTTGTAGGTGCATAATTAGGGATATATATAACTGAGAGCATCATTAATATTTGATCATATATGGTTGTTGTTAATTAACACTTTAAATTACATGTGATATATATTTTTAATTCACATTCAATTATAAAAGACCTTTTCTATGTAACTGTGAATTTGATCTTATGCGACACGATCTCACCACTAAAATAAATTTGAGAACAAAATTTAAAAAAAATGGAGCAACAAATAGGAGCATTTTTTAAAAAGCTAATTAAAAAGGAAAACTCCCGTAAACTTAAGAAAATGTAAAAATTAACATCCTTATCAACAAAAAAAAAAAATTATTCACGACTCTTATCCACTTGTATTAATTGGAGAACTTTTTTCCTTTGAAGAAAATGTAAATCATTGGTGGCACTCAAATTTTTTTTTTTCACGTTCACATTTGCATTGATGATGCTCTAACATTATAATTGATTATAATTACAATAATACTTAAATATAATAAATATAAGGAGAAGCTATTTCCACTATGGTTTTTACTTATTGACTACATTTAGTGTACATAGATAAAATTATCCTTTGATATTTGAAGAAGTCTCTGATCACGCAATATGTGTGGTGATCCCTGCCTTTTCGTCCACGTGTGAGCGAGGATGATGTGGCAGCCTTCTAGTTCGTCCTTTTCGCTTGACTCGCACAAAGTAAACAATAAACTCCGTTAAGGTGTCGGGTTGGTCTATAACCCTCCCAAGAAGAGTCGATTTCCTGTAGGGAATTGGTAATAAACATGCCGTGATAATTGTTTGATAGGAAGCAAGTGATAAGAGTTGTGAGTTGTGTGCATTCTCATACGTTATCGCCAAGAAGCGTGAGTGGCAAGAATTGGGGCGGTTATTAAATACGGTTATTGACGTGAGGGTCTTCGCCGGGAATGAGTGAAACGTCGTGATTCGAGAGTTGGTATTGATGCTGCCGAGTGGTTGGTCGTCGGTGGATGATTGATCCGGGCCGAGGCCGAGTGTTTTTCAGGACTAACGCTTTTATTATTTGCCGGCAGGTGATATAATGGAGACTGGTTTGGTGGCGGGGTCGAGGGTGCCCATGGTGTTTTAGGCCAATCGTGGCTGGGCTCGTCACAATGTCGAGGGTCATGATGCCGAGGTTGAAGTGATTTATCTTAGGGGTGAGTGGTCCTGTCCTTGCTACGGGTGGCTCTTCAGGTGGGACCCTCTTTGTGCCGAGGGTCGGGTCCTTCGCATGCCGATGGTCAATCCCTCGGTTTAATCCTTTCAGTCTCTAACACACATTTACTATTCAAAAATTACCTTTTAGTTGGCACCAATTATCAATGATAATTAAATACAATAAAAATATAATTATAGGCATGTGAAGATATTAACGTTAACCCTAGAGCATATTGTCATATAGCATTCTATCGTCTCCTTCCATCATTTTCTTCTACAGACTACCATCAACATCAATTCCCACAATTCGTGAGAAATTATTGACGCGAACATTCAGTGGCTCAATCACTAACTTACTACGTAGCTAATTTAGTAAGTTATTTATTTATTTAATTAGTCAGTTAATTTTTTTAAAAAAATGTTGTTTCTCCCCCTATCATTGTTATGACAAGGTAAATCAAGAGTGATACATATAATACATTTTTCATAAGTTTGACATTCTCTGTTGTTATTTTAAAATAATATTTTCTTACTGATCATCGTTGTATGCATCGTACATGTAAATAAAATTGCATATAAGCTCTTTTTGTTCTTTTTTTGTTAGAATTTATATTTTTAGGTTGTTATTAATTTGTTTTTGTGTTCATTTTTCAATTGATAGCTAGAGATGATTAAAAATCATGTGCGAGAGCTTCTGATTGCATTTGGCCTCGGGATTCAATATGTTTCAAGACCATTCCTTTTACGGATTTTTTCCTTTTATTTTTGACCTTGTTCTTTTAAGTTTTTATAATATTAAAATCAGGACTTGTTAGAAGATTATTTCCAGCTTTTATTGTTACCGATGAAATGTCATCATTGGTTATATTTCCTTACGTTTGAAGAAAAGTAATAACGTAAAGGCTGATCGAGGTAATATTTTTCACGACGAGATATGTGTAACTTGTAGTATTTTGTTTCTATCAGTTAACCTTATTTTAAGGTTTTAATAACATACATTGCTTTAATAGATGAATTGCATAACCATGGCTTATTGAGATGTTTGTGTAGTCTTGTTGATTAGTATTGTTTTTCATTTCCTACATATTTTTCCATTTTTTAATTTGAAACTCTTTTTATTCAATTATTGGTTTTATTTTTACGATTTTAGTCAGGTTTGCAATCCTATATTTTTAAATGGATTTTATTGTTTATTTTTATATATGTAACAGTGATTAGCTTAGTTGTTTATTTTCATTTGTTAAATCCGTTGTACTTAGTAAAACAAAAACTAATAAAAAAATTGCACTAACCATAGCCATATTTTACTCTAATAAAAAAAACAAGCTTGAAAGATAACTTGGGCAATCTTTTTGTTATTATAACTGGTATGTAATTTTAAGGCAATTTGTTTGTTCGTTAATCAAAAATTATTTTTAATGATGTTGTTGGTAAGCATCCATAAAAATAGAAAATAAACTTGAAGGGTAATTTGAGCAATTTGTTATGTTATTATAATTGGTAGGTAATCTTAGGGTAATTTCATCCAAAAAAGAGTTAATTTAATGTTATTATTTATGATGTAGTGGATAAGAAAAAAATATAGTGGAAATAGTCTCTCCCTAAATATATTAATATCAAATATGGAGAATAAAATTAAAATGTTTTATAAGATTATATATAACCTTTTACTTAAAAGAACATTTGAAACTAGTATAATACTCTTCGTTTTGAACAAAACATTTTTTTTTTTAACCAGGTTGAATCCTGGGGTAGTAGTTTCGGTCCCTTATTGCTACTATCAGGAAAATCGCGAGATGTGCCCGAAATGATACAGGTTTGAGAACAAGAATCGATAACACATACAAGGTCCAACCTCGTAAGAGCAAAGTGCTTCCACCAAGTATCGAACCCACGCTGCATGCCTCCAGCATCTTATGTCCCCCTCCTTTTACCACTCGACTATGCCTCGGGGGACGTTTTGAACAAAACATTGAAGAGACTAGAGAGGGAGTAAATTATTACATTACATTTATTGATGATGAATGATATTTATATGCGTACATAGGTTAACAACGCATAGACATTCTAATATTTACTTATTTCACTCCAGACAAAGAGTTCATTATTTTATTTTAGAATATTTTATTTAAAAGTTAATTTTTAAAATTTAAATATAAAAATATTATTTTATTACTAATAAACTACTAAATATATCATTTTATTAAAATGTTTGACATTCAAACGAGGACACTCTTAGCAAATTCTTTATTGATGCATTATCATAAAATCCAACATAAAACAGTACTAAGAGTTGGCTGCTCTTTAACGGCTACGATTCTATGACCCGTGTGTATACAGTATATACGAATTCAAATAAGTAAGGGGGAAGTTAGGCTTTCAAGAAAAATTGTACTATCCCAAATTAGGGTACGTACTACGCATACACACACAATATAATTAGCCGCTCTTTCTGTTTTGGACAAAGAATCTATTATTTTATTTTTAGATGTTTTACTTAAAGTATTAACTTTCAAAAATTAAGATATAAAAATATCATTTTATTACTAAAAATGTTATTTTATTAAAAAAATTGACTTTCAAATAAGGACTTTTTGCCCGAAACGAAAAAAAATAGGAAATTAGGCATGGCTCCTCTATCAAATGGAAATTTTAATTTGATACATCCATCTCTGTTGAAGATAAAGAATTTTGTATTTCTCATTCTTCATCAACGATGTTACCCTAAAAAGAAAAATACCTATTTGAATATTGAAACTAAGGTTGGGGTATTCATGTATTTGGCGTATCTAAGTTGTAGAAGTAAACAACTTCTATGAATCTAACTTGAAAGTAAAGATTATTTATTAAAATTAATCAAGTTGGCAATATGTATGTTCATATGGTGTACTAATAATCATTATCTACACTCCAACTTTAAATGTCTACTAAGTGCTTGTTTGGTGGAGCATTTTGGTTAAAACGCGGTGTGTTTTTTAAAATATTTCAATACAGTGTTTTAAAATGCAGCATTTTAAAAATACAGAGCATTTTAAAACGCTCAAATTTGTAGCCTTTTAAAAATATGTTGCGTTTACAACTACTCTGTTTATAAAAATAGCATTTTAAAATAGTTTTCCAAACGTGTTTACAAAAATAAAATTGCGTTTTGAAACTGCTACGTTTTAAAAACACTGCGTTTTGAAAAAGCTGTATTTGTAAAACACTGCACCAAACGAGGCCTAAGTATAAATAAAAGAAATACTCTATCTATTTTAAAATAATCGTAATTTTAATATTACACTACACACCGTTTAAAAATAATAATTAACTATATTATAAATATTGATGTAAATGTGTGGTTTTTTATCTCAATGTCTTTAAACATATAACAATAATGAAACTATCTATAAAAGTTTTGACTTTTGAGGGAGTAATATTTTATTATTTTGGGTAACCTATCATCTATCTATATATCTATTAAAAGGAAAAAGTATTCCTTTTTAGGAAAGTTTTTGCCAAAAACTCATATCCAAAAATAGAATGTAATTATTCATAGTTTGTAGGGGTATATTTGTAATATCTTTGCATTAGTACACATTTTTAAAATAAAACATTGTGTTACCCACTGTTTTGAAGGTGGTTGAAAGGTATACATTACCCAGCAATTATGTCATGAAAATTTAAAAGCTATATAAGTCAAACGAGTAGTCTAATCCACAGGAAAAAAAGTCAGTACACTGTATTTTGTGAACACCTGGACAAAGTTAACAAAATCGATGCCAACCCATAGTTTCTAAAAAGTAAACTTTTCAGTTTCCACCCACCCCCACTCCAACTCCAACTCCAAACTCCTCTACAGCCAGCTATCGCTGCATCATCTCCCAAAATCGGTCATCTCTCTACAATTCCCTCTAGCAACACCACCATCCCCTCCAAGGCGTCAACATCGATGAAAATGGCTGACCATTTACCCGAAGGTGAGCTCTTCATACTCTCCTTATCACTCTCAAATCGAACTAAGTAAGGTAATCCTAACTCTTTTTTCCCCTTCTCTCACGAATTTATTTGTTGAACTTAAGATAATCTAACATTAATGACCCTATCTCTCTCTACAATTCTCTATCTTAGCGATATCATCATCCCCAACAACATTGGCGGTAGTGGCTGACCATACTCCCGAAGGTCAGCTCTTCCCTTTTCTCTCTTTCGATTCCAAGTTAGGGCTTTATTCCTTTTTTATCTCTCACACAGTCACGCATACAACCCACAACAAAGGGTGAATTGACTTGTAAAGTTGCATCGGATATCATGCCAGATGGTTCCATCTCCAATTCATCGAATCCTTCTGGCTTTTGGTAATGCTTTGATTATCAAAAATCTTCATAATCCGATCATCCCTATTTTTTTAATTTTCCCTTTATTTCTTATTGTTGTTCCATTACACTACGATTCTTCTGTTGTATGACTTTACAGTTTAACCATTTCAATATACCGTAGTTTTTAAAATTTTCTACAAATTTTTATTTGTTTTTGACCCTATGTTTTGGTGCAAAATGTGACATATAAGATTTTCTGTTTATATATTTATATCTACATCTCCATCTCTGTAAAAAAAAATTGTAATATGATAATATTATTCTAAGATATTATATATTTATGTCTACACCTCCATCTCTGTAAAAAAAACATATAAGATTTTCTGTTTATATATTTCTCCCTAATTTTCAATAACTTTTCAATACATTCCCTCGGTAAGTTTGCTAATTATCTTTATTCGATTTCGCCTATATCTTTTTGTCTTCGTTGTTGAACTCATTTTCATCTTAATATTTAAAGTTTTGATTTTTTGAGATTTATTGTGTTTTTTGTGTGGTTTGGATACATGCATAAACTAATTTTAGATTGTTGACATTATAGTGCATTTTCACTAATTTTGCATTATTTTTCTCTTATATACATACCGACATGTTTATCTCTCTCATTAGGGAATGTGTATAATCTCAATTAAGCTCTCAGTCTTATTGAGTATTTGTAATATTTTTCTCTCTTAATCTCTCTCTTCTTTGGTTATCAATTTTAACTGCAGAATGATTAGCTGGGTGAAACGTAAGGATCAATCTCTCAACAGTGAGTATTGGGTGTCAGTTTAAGGGAATTTTAATTACAGAAGTATCGATTAAGAAATCAAATTTTAAATGGAGAATGATTAACTAGGGAATTATAATTTTAAGGGGTTTTTTTTTTTCATGTTTCAAGGAGTTAATTTTCTATTTTTTTTTTCATGTTTTTCATAATTGATTCATGTATGTTATGGTTTTGCTTCCTAAATCAATATTCAATCTAAAATATCCCTGTTGTTTTGCTTATATTATTTGATGAATGTGAGTTATGGTTAATCTCATAATATATCAGCTTATGATCAATTTTTCCTTGAATGGTACATTGATAAGCTGACCTGTTAGATGCCATTCTTGCTATAACAGTAAATATGTTGGAGAAATATCAAGAAGACGTGCAAAAGGTTGTGCTATTAGTTGCTAAAATACGTTACCTCTCCGCTCTCTCTCTCTCTCTCACTTCTTAAAAACCCATTATATGGATGACTGGTCTTTTTCAAATTGAAATTTGAATTTCCTTCTCATTCATCGATGGTTATTGGAGAGGTATCATAGATCTATTGTTCTTAATTTCTTGATTCTCCTATTGTTGTTCTTAATTTCTTTTAATTCTACATGTCTATCAGAGAAATCGATTCCTCCCTTTCTAGAATCCCTCCGGAACCGAGGATTTGAAACCAAGGATTGAGGAAGATTGGTCAAATCCATACTCCGAGAAGTACGATGACATTTACTCTAATTCTCACAAACCTATTGGATGACCCATTCTTAACCCAGTTGAATCACATAACAAGATAGGAAGACAAGGTACAATTTCTTTGTCGTACACATCCTTTGCTCTATTAAATGTCCTTTTTGGAGATTTTAAACAATTTATTCTTACTTAGATGTTTATGATGATCACTTTCATGCATAGATGGATGGGTCGTTGTGAAGCTCATTTGTGGGATAAGAACTGCTATAATGAATCACAAAATCAGAAATGAAGACAAGGTACAATTTCTGTTATGAAGCTCATTTGAGGCACTTTATTTACTTTTGTTAAAGTATAGAATTTTTGTTGATTTTATTGACATAGGTGTAGCTTCAATTTTATGGGTTTCTCATGATTAGTTCTGGATATGATAATCATATTATTTTTTTTGTTTGGGTTAATTTTCTTGACATTGTTATATTGATCACGTGTTTCATTTGATTGTGTCCTTATTTGTAGCGTGGACATTGGTTTTGCATGTTTCTTAAAGTTTAGGTGTTTGATGGGCTAGAATTTGATGGATTGCATAATGTGGGTTCAGTGATGGGCATATGAACCAATGTGATGATTCAGAGTGGGAAATTAATTCCGCTGCTGAATTTTGTTATGTTTTTCATGCTTTTGGTTTGGATTGATGATGGTTACAATAAACGATAAGTTTGAGTAATTTGGTGTGATCGACTAGAATTTGAGTGGTTGCTCAATGAGGGTTTGACAATGTCCAGGAGGTTTTGTGATTTTCAGTTAATAGTCATTGGTACTTGAAGTTGGGAGTTGATTAGAATTTCAATTGAAGAGAAAATAAAAAGCTTCCATAGACCACTCATTCTTGTGGTCTGATTGATCAACAAGACCAAGCCAGGCTTCTCAAGACAAAACATAATTGTCAATATGTTCATTAGTGTTATCATCCACTGTAAAATGTTGAGTGTTTGTGAATATGCGTGTTTGAGGCCGAGATATCTCTATCTTTGCCTCTCCTCTTTCTCTCCCTCTCATATTATCCCCATTTTCTCTTTCATCCAATCTCCTTCACTGAGTTACTGGTGTGGAGATCTGCCTTAATTTCACCAACCTACCATCATAGTACCCACCTTTTTAGTCTGTTTGGTAGTGGGCATTTTGAGTTTTTTCTTTTTAGGAATTCAAAGTTTTGTGTTCATGCACATGTACTTGACCCGATCGATGCGTGTGTTCTATACTCTGTTTCTCTCTCTCTCTCTTTGGTACTTCCCCCTTGCTCTTTCAGAGTTCTTTGGATCCTTGCATTATTGCCAGATTCTGTTTTCTTGGGTGGTTTTTGATAAATTTTACTGCATTTCTTTACTACCTATTTGAGTTTTCTGTTGTTTTGTACGTTAGATCTGATTGACAACATTGGTTTCTTCTTTTTCTCCTCTAATTTGGTCAAATTGTGTTGTTTCACAGCACCAGAATTGTTAATCAACAAATGAGTCTTCTATGAATTATATTATTTCATATATTCTCAGCAAAATTTTTGTACTTACTGCATTTTGCTTCTGAGTTTGTTTGGATTACATGCTTTCCCCCTATTTTCTTGACGGGGATTGCCATTGTGGGCTCATTTTGCAATTGACCATAACAAAAAAAGCTTACTGGCATGTACATACACAGTGATCTATGTATCATTACAACTTTTCTTTGTGTTTAAGTGATAATCAAACTTACTTAGAAGAATAATTAATTAACACACCCCACACAGAATTAATGTATGTACACTAAATCTAATGATATGCTTTCTCTATCTTGTGCCTTTGCCTTTTTTATGGTTAGGTGGGAGTTGATTGGTTTGATTTTCTTTAATCTATTTATGACTTTAGTGAGAAAAAATGTTCTCATTAGAGGGGATTTAATTTCTTTAGGCTTGGGCTTAGTATCATGTGAAATTGTCAAAAGTCAATCTGACATGGAAAGTCTAAACATGTAGGTAGTTGCCATCAGATCTCATAGTTTTCACAGGTTTCAAGTTATTTTAATGGTGTCGTGTTTACCATCATATTTGAACTAATCTCTTCCTCTACTTTGTCTGAGTCCATGTCGTGGTGCTTCTAGCCTAAATATGCTAAATTACCTTTCATTTTCTCCATAAAATCCCCATGAGTTTTTGTTTGTAGCCATGAAGTGAATCTATCCTAGAAATTGAAGTAAACATTGCATCCTTCCTTGGTGAAGTGTTGGTGCACTTTATTTTCTGCTATTGAATTTATCTTTGTTATTTAATTTCTTAGTTCTGAGTTAATGGGCTTTGTTTAATAAAGTTACTAATAGTGTTGTACGTGTTTATTCATATATGGAAATTGTTGCATAAATGCACACGTAAGATTAATGGTTCCTTTTATGCATTTGGTTTTCATGTGCAAGTAAATTAATCAATGGATCTGACCTAATTTCAGAACAAATATCATTTATAACTTGTGTCAGTCCTTGAATAATTCTTACTGCAAATTTAGTCTTTTTTTTTTCTGTGTATGATATGCAACATACCTTACAACTTTTCTTTGCACATGTTCAGGGTTATATTTTGGTACCATGAAGCAAAAAGATGAGAAATCAAAGTCACTACCTGATAAAAGTTCCAGGATAGTCCCCATGACTATCATTTTGTTGTGTTATGTGGGTTTTCATTCTGAATCTTTTGTTCTGAGAAAAGGATGAAGTATGGTCGTCACACGTCACCGTCACACCTTACTTTCATGGAGCGCCCCCTCCCCCATTTTCGAGAGGAAGGAATGTTTGGTTCCCCCCCCCCCCGAGATGGTTATAAACAACCGATCAGACGGCCCAAGAGCAAGAATGAATGTTGGTACATGTAATATTACATGTTTCTGACTACTAAATTCTTTTTGAGTTCTTATTAGCTCATAAATGAAATTTATCTCACTTGAAAGACATCATGAGGTTTACTTACCATTTGGATTTGGGTTCAGGAATGTTCCATATGACTGAATCAACAAGGAGAAGTCAAATCAGCATTGGCTGAGGAAAGAAGGGAAGAAATTTTATTTACCTGGTGGGGGGTACTATGTTTTGCAATGGTGTAAGCGCCTATGTTGATTTAATGCAAGATCTAATCCTAGGAATGAAAGATGGCACTATCTGTAGTGCAATTGATACTAGATGTGGGGTAAGTCCTTAATATCATTAAAAAAAAGTCATTCATATCATCTGCTATCTATTATGATATGAAGAACATTCAAAAAATTGTTGCTTGATAATGGTGGTTTTTCTATATTACGGAGTAAATATAATTCAAATCATGGGGTTGTCACCCATGGTTTCTATTATTCTCAAAATTTGTAACCTGAATTTTAAACTGAATCAGGTTTCTGTCACCAAAAAGACTTCAATTACATCAAATTTAAACGTTATTGATATGTTAGGAATATAAAGCTCATTAGATTTAATACTAATGCTTTGATAGGGAAATTTACAGATCCGGGGTTAACAAACTCAAAGCCTCCATTGGCGAGCAAAACAGGGAAGACGATGCCCAAGTCCGATAACCAGATTGAAGAGAAGGGCCTAAGTTTTTCATGAAAAATAGGTACAAGCGCAAAGAAAATCATTAGCAAACTATTTAGCACTATTAGAAACTCCCTTGCTACTCCAAAAGAGAATGTGAATGAAGTTGTTGTTTCAAGTGCATAATTATGTTGAGTGCAAATTATAGTTTGTTTATGGGTCAACTAGACCACTCTTTTTCCAAGTACGAATCCTATAAATCATATGATGAATTATTTAAGCCTTTTAGATAAAGATATTTTATTTAAGCCTTTTAGCTCTACTCTTTGGTGGGATTTTTGTGTTCCTTAAATTTAGCTGTAGAAATCTTTTCTAGATTTGATTTATTTTATGTTGGATTTTATTCTTATGGGTGTTGCTTTGATTTGTTGTTGTGTTGAGAATTTTGAAGCTAATTTGTGGAGAAAATTATACATTAATTATTTAGAAAGAATGAATCTTCAAATTGAAAAGGTTTTTTTTTTTTTTTTTTTTTTTGCAGTATGTAAATGAATTTGTGAATAGATGTTCCAATCTTCATCCTTATTCTCTACAACAGGTTAGTTTTTGGATTGCGTGCAATTATTCAGGCTTTTGTTATGTTCATGAGTTGAATTTTACACTTAAAGTGGAGCAAATTCAGTTTAGAACATTCAGAAAGAGTCCAGTAAACTGGATATTTGGGTTTTGCATGTTTAATTGAGATCTTGATTTTGCTCACATTTTAAACTTTAAACCATTAAAATGTATGATTTCTTACTTTACCTTAGTAAATGTGAGAAACAATGAACAAGGTTACACAAGTAGCTGCAATTGAAGCAAGACATGGATATTTAGATTCAGATACAAGTAGCTGCAATTGAACGAGCTAAAGAGTTTCAAAGGTAAATATGGTATTTGGAGAAAAGAATATGAATATCCAAATTCTGATTCTACTTTGAAACTTATGTGTGATCAGATCATAATGGCAAAAGCTTATGCAAACATTGTCAAAGCAAAGAAAGCAATTGGTCTCTATGATTTTCTAATTAAGCATTCCAGAAAAAGGAAAATTGCAGCCAAGGTATGTGTTTTGTTAATTTTATTTTGTATATTAATTTTATTTTGTATATTAAGTCTACGAGCTGTATCTTGGTTCTTATTCGAAGTTTCGTTTTCTTATTAATCCAGTGCACTTAATCAAGTAAAATAAATGGGTCATATATTGTTTTTAGAGCAAAGGACCAGTTTTATGTTTGTATTGTAGTAGCGAAAAAGTTAAGGGTTGTGCTTAGTCAACTGAAGCTAATGTTAATGCACAAAAGAAAAAGAGTAGCTGCCAAAATTGCACCCGCCTTTGCATAGCCTTCCTCTAGGTGATGTTATACTTCCCAATTTTATTTCTTTGTTCTTAATTTTATAACATCTGAAACAAAGAAGGAATGGAGTCATGCTTGCAAATATAGTTCTCTTTGTATTACTATCCAATAATAATGTGAGTACTTTGGCTAATAAAGAAAAAACTACCATGTCAGAACATATTAGAAGGGAAGATACCCATACCAGGGATCTTGCAGTAGCTTCTAGATTTTGCAAATATATTTTCCCATAGATTAAGAATACTTATGAGTTCAGCATATGACAATTTGGAGGAAAATAAATCAAAAAAAAAATCTTTATGTCAAGTAGAAGTAAGTCAGTTCAAAAAGAAAAGGCAATTTCTAACTAAGCGCCCCAAGGAATTGCAACTTCATAGTCTCCTAAGGAAAATTTGTACATTTTGAATGACTCTATGCCCGCATCTATGGAAATTGATTAAAAGTTGCATTTAAAATTAATAAAAAAAATTTGTGCTTTTTCCCCATTTACGCTATTTACGATTAATTGGCAGATCAACTGCGCGCCAATGGAAAGAGCTCGAGCACATAGTTCTTTGATATGACCAACTTATATTAGTTCTTTCATAAGGGAAATTACCCATTCCAGGAGCAGCCTCCAAATTTCGAAAAAAAAAAAAAAAAATATATATATATATATATATATATATATATATTCCCTTAGATTACGAAGAGTTAGGAATCTGCTTGTGACAATTTGGTGGCCCAATGAAGAAAATTTTGTTTGTTTATGTCAAGTAGAAGAAAGTCAATTCAAAAAGAGCAGGCAACCCAAGGAAATGCCTAGGAATATAACAAATATCTGCCTTTTCCTTTTTATGAGCTCGTTTTCATGTTAGCTTTTGTTGTTGTTAGCCTTGCAAGTTATCAGGAACTTCTTTTTGTCATTAGTTAGGGGAAAATCTATTATTATTGGTCCTAGCAGTAAAAGAAACCATTATGTTGTTTGGTTGATTAATTACAAACATGCTGCTATTATACCACGATTTGCATCACTAAACCTCTGGAAAAAAAACTTACATCTTTTCTTATTCAATTGTAGGTACTGGATGCACTAAATTGATTCTGGAATTTAACATTGTTCAAAATTTAGGGATAAAGTACTCTTCTTTTGGGAAAGGTGTACCAAATTAAACTCTCTATGTGTGTGGATTCTTTCTGTTAGCTTTGGCTCGCATTAACAATCTCTAATTTAGTGCTAGGATTCTTTCTGTTATTTGAATGGTGAAAGGATTGAATCAGAAAAGTTGAATGAGAGATAGGGATAGATTTTTAATAACAGAAGAATGAAAGGGTGTCTACCAAATCACGGCCCACCTCATTTTCCTGAATTTGGAGCTTCACATTCAAATAATATGATAACTTTGATGCATAAGAACCATCTTTAATCATGTTTGGTAATGCTTCGTAATGAAGCCGACCTTAGAATTTTGGCTCTTGGCGTTATGTCCATGGATGCATAAGAACCATCTTTAATCATGTTCAGGGTTTGTCATTCTCACATTTAGCACATCTAATAGTCTTTCTCATTTTATGTTATCTCATTGTTCCATTAACCGCCATAAAAAAAGGTAGTTGTGTCCGATCTTCTTCTTGCGTGCCGTCTCTCTCCTCTGCTCTGATTTCCAAGCCTAGGGCTTGGAATTGAAATCTCTGTTTTCCAATTCCAGGTATGATCTCTCTCTATGTTTTTTCTTTACTTCTCACTATCATATTTGGTTTTTGTTGGTTCGGTTTGGTATGCCCATCCTGTTTTACTGTTGAAAGGTTCTCATCTTTGTGGATTCGAGGAATGTTAGTTGGAATTGAGGATAATTATTTTTTACATATATGAATAATCGTTCTATTGTATGCCTGACGTGACTATGGACAAAAACTTGGGATTTTTAATGCTATTTGCTTTCATTTTTATTAGTGGGCTTTTCATCATGTGATTTTCTTGATGTGTTTTATGAAATTTTGCTTTATTTGTGTGGTTGGGCTGGTTCATTTTGATTTGCCTTGCTGGTTGTAGTGTTAAAAGTTGTCAAGTTTATGGGTTCAATGAGGGATTATTGCAATTGATGTCTGTGTTAGTTTTTGTTTGATTTAATGGCTTTAACATCACATGAACGTCAATCACGATTGTCTCTCATTGATCCCATAAACATTACAACCTTTTAACATCACAACTATGGCAAATCAAACTGAACCAACCAATTATTATAATCTTTGCTTTTAATTGTGATATTCACCTTAAGCATGCTCATTGCATCAGATATTGCTTCCTCCACCAATATGAATCCTGCTGAGTGAACACTACACGAATACCATTTTGGTAATGGTGACCTCATTCTAGAGTTGATTTTTAGAACACGAGAACGTAATATGCTAACTTTCTCATAATTTTTTTTTTAAATTTGGGTTTTATGCCATGATTGATTTATTAATGTAGACATGGCTCTTTTTAATTCTCCATTCATGGGTATTGGTGAATTTTGGTTGTGTCTAAATTTATCTTTAGAGCTGGAATGTGCTTGACACCTCTTTACCACAAATTCCAAAAATTCTCATTCAGGGAGTTGTTTGGTTATTTGTTTTACTGTGTTTTGTGATTAAAAAATTGAGTTAATATAAATTTGTTTTATTTGTTTTCTTATCGCAACCCAATGTTGTTCGCAATTGTTACAGGGAGAAAAACCACACATTGCAGACTTTGTTCATGGTGCTGATGGACAAGGAAATATATCTCCACATCCCCAAATTCAAGAAAATACACAAGTCTTCTTCTGACCTTTTGGTCAAGTTTTTTAGACAAAGGAATTTTACTTTTATTTTTTTTGATGATATTTTAATTGATCGACCCTGATGTATAAAATATAATTAAATGAATGTGTGTGATATCTTCTTTGTTTCACAAGAAAGTGGAAATAAGGGAAAACAATTATTGTAGTTCGTGTTTTTAAACCAGTCATTATTACGTAGCAAGAGCCTTCAAATGAAGAACAAATTGTTGTAATTGGGAAAACAATAAAACATTGTTGCTACATTTGAAATAATCTTTGAAATTTCCTTTTTTTTTAAATTTCAATATTTCATTTTTGGTGTTCTTACAAAATAAATGAATTGTAACATTATAATTTCATTATTATGTGTCGCCCCTTACAAAACTTTGTGCATACACGGTTGGTTGTTGGTTGCTTTGTTCGATGTTAGCAATTTTAAAGGCGTTCAATTTTTGATACCCGATGGTAATTGTCAAGTTTAATGACCAATGTTGTATGTGTAGGAGTATTTCATAATAATTTTTTTTGTTAGTGATGTGCTCTAAATAAAATCATTTTTTATCTTTACGATTTAAATATTTGTTATATTGAAATCACTAGAGTTACTAATCTGAAAGGATTTTAAATTTTGTTATTTAAAAATGATAAACCAAATAGTTGTATTATGATGAATGTTGTATTTAAAGAAATCTTCCAAAATGTATGATAAACATTCTATTTAAAGAACTGTTCATCGGTAGTTTTATTTTGCTTAATATTTTTATTGTATTTATTTACTTCTTTATTTAATTGAAACTTATATTGTGTATGAAGATTCAACTTGCAACATAAAACAAGGGAGTCCTATTGCAGAGCTTATATTTAAGGCCAAGCTTATTATATGGAACGAGGCTCAAATGATGCATAAGTATTGTTTTGAAGCATTGGACCGAAGTATGAGAAATATCATGAAAGTAATTCATCCATCTAGAGCTAATATTCCTTTTAAAGGTAAGACGATTCTGTTTGGGGGAGATTTTTGTCAAATATTGTCTGTAATTCCAAAGGGCAGTAGATAGGACATCGTTCATGCCACTATTAATTCATCGTATTTGTAGAATGATTGTACTATATTGAAGTTGACAACTAATATGAGATTGCAAAATATGGGGTCTACAAAAATTGCGAAGAATTGAGACTTTTTGCTGAGTGGATTACAAATATTGGCGATGGGAAAATTGGTGAACCAAATGATGGTTGTGCTTCTGTAGATATTCCCGATCACCTGCTTCTTAAGGAATTCGGCGATCCGATTGCTACAATTGTTCAAAGTACATATCCTTCATTTGGAAGTTGTTCCTATGAGTCATCGTTTTTTAAGGATAGAGCTATTTTGACACCGACTCTTGATGTAGTTAATTCAATCAATGATTACATGGTATCGATGAATAATTCTGAAGCAAGACTTTATTTGAACTCTGATTCTCCGTGTCATTCAGACAGAAATGTTGATCTTCTGAACGATATACATACTCCAAAATTTTTAAATGGAATTACATGTTCTGGAATACCAAATCATTAGTTGAATTTGAAGGTTGGAACTCCAGTTATGTTCCTTCGTATCATTGATCATTCTCTTGGGTTATGCAATGGCACGAGGTTAATCATTATAAGATTGGGAAACCATGTTCTAGAAGGCCGAGTTCTTTCAAATGGTACCTATGGCGATACTGTTTTGATTCCGAGAATGTCATTGACACCTTCTGATCACCGAATTCCATTCAAATTTCAAAGAAGGCAGTTTCCGTTGATGTTGTCTTACGCAATGTCTATAAATAAAAATCGGGGACAATCATTGTCTAATATGGGTCTTCTTTTGAAAAAATCTGTTTTTAATTATGGGCAATTATATGTTGCGTTGTCTTGAGTTACTAATCCTAAAGGTCTTCGAATTTTAGTATGTGATTGTGATAGTAGTAATTGTCGTACATGTTCAACGACAAATGTTGTGTATAAAGAAGTATTCCAAAATCTGTAATTATCTTTCAAAATTTATGAAATGTTATAAATTTACATTAACATTTTATTAATTCTTTATTGATATTTTAGCATTGAAGTTTTTTGTTTTATGTTATTCATCTTTGTTTAAATATATACTTTTTTATCTATAAACTATCCGTGCATCGCACGGGTGAAATACTAGTTTATTAATATAAGCAACAACAATAAATAAATAATTAGTGAAAAATTGGTAATAACTGAAAATAAATAATTGTACTTGTAGAATAAATGTATAACACTATGAATCCGTTTTATAAAAGAAACTAGTCTTTGGGTACGTGTCTATAACACGAAATCAGTATCAAACATGATTTATGTTCAAAGTTATATTAAATCAGTTAGCATTTTATCATGTGATTCAGCCCTAGCGTTTGTAGATCTGACGTAACCTAACTTGCATATTTTAAGGAGGGGCCGCTTGCCTTGGCTATCCACCACCATGACTCACTGGCTGCCTTGCACGGCCAACAAAGAAAATGTGTTTTTTTTTCTTCCATTTATAAGGGTTTTAGGGCAAACAGACAATTTGTTTATATTAAGTCAAGGACAAAAAGGGCATTACATCAATAGTTAGTAGCTTAAAAAAGCGCTATTTTTAGCACTTTTATACTTTTATACTTTTGATGTGGCAAAATCCTCAGCTTGGGCCGTCTGTTCTTTGGGTAGGATATCTGGGCTTGTAGCTGCTTCCTTGAACTTTGGTGAGAGGCCGAGAGCCTGAGAAAACACGAGAGTGGAAGTGCGAGGCGGGGCCTCGCGAAACCCCTCGGCGTGAGAGTAAGTATCGTGTATGAGAGAGAATACGAGAACTCAATGAAGAGAGTGTATGAGAGCATGTACCTTTGTGGTGTATGGCGGAGGAGTATTTATTGGCCCTTGTGCAGTTGAATCCGGGTAGGATTTGGTTTCTGTAGTCACCTTGTTCAACAAGGAATGAAACTCTAGATTTCCTGGTGATATACGGCGCGTAACATCGAGAATGGATAAGCCAAGTGTCACCCACATATGATAACTATTGGCGTGTCTTGGCGGGCAAGCCACTTGGTGTCGTTGCTCGAGATAGAGTGGCGAGGCGAGAAGGCCCCTTTCGTTTGCATGATAGATGTATCGAGTTGATCATAGTTCCCGTGCAAGGCCCTCGATCGGACAGGCCGGGCATGTCCGGCCAGATCAGAACTTTCGTAGGGGAGGCCTTTCTTCTTATGCTCGTTGGGCTGTGGGCCAGAGCCATGCTCGTGATTGTGCGTGATGGTAACTAAAATGCTCGACCGTGACATTTGGCCGGGTATATCGATGGCCTTTAGCTTCGGCCTGGCGGGCGTATTCATGCTCGAGGCGAGGCGTCAGAATGTAATGAAGTTGCCGAAACAGGGCTTGTACACTATGAAATACATTTGATGCCAATGATCGGGGCTGAACCGTTGTGGAGGGTTCTAGAATTCCGT
>JABEVN020001826.1:0-23497 GCA_013146195.2 Codonopsis lanceolata | reverse complement strand
ATTGGCAAGCATTATTCCAAAGTAATTTTAGACACTAATAGAATCCTACACAAGTAAAACCATGAACAATTGAAATCGAAAAATCCTACAATAAGACCCGACATACTTAATGCATTTCATCATGGTACATGTGCCTAATAATACTAATTAAAGATGAGCGATACTATAAACTACAAATTGATTTCTATTAACGTGTCACTATTAACGCTAAGGTTCATGGTAAACACAAAACATTAAAGAATTAAACTAGTTAAGTGCCCTTAATTTTTAAAGATTGAAGAAGTTTCCCTAACTTTAATGCTATTGTAATGGGAGTAAATCTTGAAACTCAAAATTTTATTACCTTACTTAGGATTGAACTAAATGTCAGAAAATAATTCATGTAGCCAACCTAGGTGATTGGAACTAAGGTTGAGTTGATTAGGTGTTTTATGATTTTGGTACCTTAATTTTTCAACCAATACTTCTAAGTCGATTGTCCCAAACAAAAGTAGGGGTCATTGATTACAATGGAGAAGGTAATACTAGTTAATTGTCCTAGTGCACTTGTTAAGTATCTAAATTCTAATTTTGAATTGGGAACACACCAATAGCTTGTCCCATTGACTACAATTAAAAAATTTAAATAGAGAAAGTAACTAGTTAATTGTCCCAATGAATCACAATTAGTTTACCTCGCATAGCTTGACCTTCGGACATCTTAAATTGTATAACTCCGAAGTAGGTGAAAGAAGTGGCATACACATCTTCATAATATCAACCTCGTGATAACAAGTGTCAAGAACGACATGACTACCATTCATGACTAGATACGTGAGTAGTTTGCATGGTGTTTCTACCACTAACTTATAAGGATCGTGATCATTCTGAAAACAACAAAGATAAAAAAAAAAATCAGCCACTAGTAAATCAAATTAATGTATAACAATGGTAGGGTAAAGAATAACTATTGGTGGCACCTAAAGCAAGGAAGTTCGTCCATCAATGAGAAGGCTAGTATCAGCTGCTTCTTCCTTTGCAT
Organism: Codonopsis lanceolata; assembly: GCA_013146195.2. Taxonomy (NCBI): domain Eukaryota; kingdom Viridiplantae; phylum Streptophyta; class Magnoliopsida; order Asterales; family Campanulaceae; genus Codonopsis; species Codonopsis lanceolata. Next base: position 22,476 of record JABEVN020001826.1, on the reverse strand, counting down.
ATATAACATGATGGTTTCCATCCAACTGTGAAACAATTGACAGACTAACAATTGTTACTTTGAATAAACTTGATCTAAGGCATAATATAAGAGATACATAAACCATACATCTCTACATATCTCTACATACAAAAGTCAAGGTTGTTTTTACAAATTAATAGATAGACAAAATAACCCTTCACCAAATAAACTACCCACCATTTAATTAAGGACAAAACAAGTAAATTTACCATGACTAAAAGTAGTGTTTGGACAAAAATATCCCTAACTATAATAAATCACTCACTATTAATTAAGGTTAAACAAGTAAATTTGTCATAAGCTAATTAATTCCATGAATAATTAAATAATAATTTGATCCTTGACTTGTACCTATTTTAAAGTTAGGTCCTATATTATTGAATTCTATTCATTTCATCTTGTATTTTGATTTTGTTATCATTTTCCCCCTCCTACCGTTATCGTTACAAATATCGTCCAATATATTCTAAAATGACAAAAATGCATTTACTCAATAGACTAAAACTTTATTCGAAAGTTAAAAAATATTTGAAACTAAAAAATAATATAGTTTTATTTCTTTATTTCTTAAATATATATGTTCAGAAAGATATTATTAGATGTATATAGAAAATTGTAACTATAATAATAGATTTGTTAGTGAGTATCAAACTATTAAGTAAATTTGTAGCGTATTTAGTTATTATCCATGAATAAGCTAAGAGAAATGAGTTAAGAAAATGTGTCATAATGTCAAGAAAATGAAGAAAATGAAGAACCAATTGATAAATCTATACGTTTTATTATAAAAGAATATTAAAATCTACTATTTACTTCTTTCAATTTTCAAACTACTACAACAGCTTTTAAAACTATCAATGGTCCCTAACTTATAGATATTACAAACAAAACCAATGTTAGTAATCGCAAATAACTGAATTCAAAATATTTTACTCATTTTCATAACTGGGTTTCAAACCTCTAACATCTTTTGGTCTTAATTCGCTTGCTCCTCTTCATCGGACTCGATGTAGTTACATGTGAGAATCTCTATATTACCTCCTCTAGCTATCAGCTTTCTTTCTTCTACCGCAACTCTCCTTTAATTGAAATAGATTGTCACCGACCAAAGTTCTTTTAAGTAATCTCATCCTAAAATTAGATTTTCTCCTTACATAATAATTTGCACAAAAAATGTATTGCAACTAAAAAATGAGAGATGTTTAAAGAAAGAAGAAGTTCGACTAAACGAAAGTTAAAGGGATTTTATGTCTCCATTTGAGCAAGGCGAGGTGAGTTCGTTTCTTAGTGATGGTGATAACGGTATTGACGACTGCAAGGATGGTGGTGTTAGGTGCGGCGATGACGGCGATTGTAGGGATGACAGTGGTGGTTTAGATGAAATACAACATTGTGAGATTTCCAAATAATCAAAATTTCAAAGATCCATATGGGTTTCAGTTTCAATTTAAAATTTTGAAAAATTAAAAAATTGAATTTGAGTTTGTAAAAAGTGAAATTTAAGGTTGTGGTGGTGATGTGTCCATAAATGATGGCTTTTGCAAATTGGTTACTTTGAAGGTAGGAGTAAGGAATTAGAAAATGAAATAAAATCAAATCAAAATTAACTTTTGTGCTAATTGTGAAATTTGAGGTGGTAGTGGTAGTGGTACTGGTGAGTCTATGAATAATGAGGTTGACGAAAGAAAGTGAAGGATGAAATAATAAGTTGAATAAAATCTAAATTTCATTTTTTTTGGAGTAATGTGATACGATCTTCTCGGAAGGCTTCGTTGAAGAACGATTTACTCACGCGGCGGAAGCTAGGGATCGAAGGATATTTGCGGGGGTGACACCTCGACCCAACAATTAGCACGAATAGAACCTTGGCATGTACAACCGCAACCCGCACTCGTAGCAATTGAAGAACCTAAGTATTGTGAATAACGCCACAATAGGGATGGAATACCTATTGATAAGTTAGGATTCGAACACAACGGAATCACACCGAAGCATTCACAAGTTCATGAAGAACAAGGAGGTTTCGAAGAAAACACTCAAAACTATAATTATCATTAATCAGAAAGTTGTCTACCAAATAATAAGCCACATCCCTTATTTATATGGGTTGTGAATCCTAAACCTACATGTAAAAGGAAAAAGTCTAAGTAGAATCTTCTTGGGAAACTACTTACAATCAACTTAGGAAACTAAATAAAATCTACGTAGGAAACTACCTAACATAAATCCTATAAAATAAGGAAACTCTAACAAATCCCGTTTTTCTACAAGGACCTATTTTCCAATATTGCATTTTGGCCCCAAAAGTCTTCCAACAGTTATTAAAAGCTCCCCAAGTCATATCTGAACATGTGGGGACCCTTTTAAAGGCTTCCTTTTCCGTAATGAACTGTTGAGAAGCTGATTCGGCACAACTGGGCACCTTGCGGTCGCAAGCCCCTCGGCACCTTGCGATCGCAAGCTCGGCAGAAAGTCCGTCTGTAAAATAACAGGCCTTGCGGTCGCAAGCCTCTTCGTACCTTGCGACCACAAGCTTCCCAGACGCTGGATTTCCTTGGTTTTCTTCAAGCTCAGCCTCTTCGTGTTTGTAGAGTAACCATTATAGTAGCCCGAATCGCCAATGAACCCACGAATCAAGTTGGTGTAGAATTCTTGAATCTTCCAATCGTATTCCACGCCTCTTGAAGAGTTAATTTGATTTCTTGGGCACTTGGTTTCTTGATCAAACTTGAGCTCTTCATGCTTGATCAACATTTGACTTTGAAATGGACTTAGGCTTGACAGGATCACATCATAATGTATTTTTTTTGCCTTTGAATTTAAAATGAGACAAAGTATAACTATTGAAATAATTATTTATTATTTTAATTAAAATATATTTTAAATATCAAATGACAAACTAATCTATGAAAATATAATCAAATCTCACTTTTCGTCACAAGTAAAATACGACCAAAATAATCCTAACATGTATGATTTTCCATTACTGTTTTTAACACCCATGAACGGGAGAGGACAAAGACGGATAAATATAAAAATTATGTATGAAAGTGAGACATCATAGGTTGCATGGGAAAGACATTATTAGAGGTATATGAAAAAAAATGTAATTATAATAATACATTTGTTGGTGAGTATCAAGATATTAGGCACTTATGTAGCATGTTTAATAATTACTTGTGAATAATCTAAGAAAATGCGCTAAGGCAAGGTGGTATAATGTCAAGAAGATTTAAAAAATGGAGAACTTCGTTGACAATTCTTTGTGTTTTGTTAGAGAAGAACGTTAGAATCTATAGGAGATACATTTGAAGAAAGCAGTTTGATTTAATGGAAGCTAAATATATTTTATTTTTCCATTTTAGCAAGGCAATGTGAATGTATTTCTTGGTGGTGGTGGTGATACCGCTGGTAGCAATTACAGGGATGCTGGTGGTGGTGGTGGGGGCGATTGTAACCATGGCAGTGGTGGTTTAGGTGTGGAATACGATATTGTTAGATTTCTAAATCATCAATTATTCAAATCTTCATATGAGTTTGAGTTTCAATAATCAAATTTAAAAATTCAAAAAATTGAATTTAGGTTTGTAAATAGTGAAATTTAAGGTTCTGGTGATGGTGGGTCTATAAATGATGAGTTTTGCATATGTGCTAATTTGAACGAAGGAGTAAGAAATTAGACAAAGAAATAAAATAAAAATAAAAATAATTGATTTTTGGGTTAATGATGTTATTTGAGGTGGTAGTGGTGGTAATGGTGGTGGGTCTATGAGAGATGAGATTGATGGAAGAAAATGAAGGATAACAAAATAAATTAAATAACTTCTAAGTTTCATTTTTTTAGAGTAATGTATTTTTTACTTTAAATTTAAATATGATACAAATTATAATTACAATATTGCTAGCCTTACAACTAATTTTATAAATTTCCTTACAACTACTAAGTCTTGTAAGGATAGTATTTTCATTATAACTATGCCAAATTACAATCCCTCCCTCCAAAGTATCCACCAAATCACATAGTGCACCCCAACCTAAGGTTTGTCCCATAATGATATCTGACGTTATATTTTTTTCATATTTTCCATCTTAGCTGGGACAACGGTTAGAAAAGTCACGTTAAATAACACGTGGTCTTCTACGACGTTAACTCGAGGGAAATATTAGGAATTTGATGTAAACTTTGGGGTGCTTAAAGTTCAAATGTTAAAATGGAGTGGGGTCCACCATTCCATTTTTTCATAATGAAAGAAACTCTAGACAAAAGACCAACCATTTTTTCTGATCTTCATTTCCCACAACAAAAATTAACCCATAACCCGATCTTGGTTTTGTCCATTTCCTCCAAATTTTCTCTTGAATTTCTCTTTTAACCCAGATGATAGATATGCATTTTTCCATTCCATTGTCAATTTTCTTATCTTGATATTGAAAACAAAGTAAACAAAAGATATGAAGAAGAAAAAAACTCTTACCCATAGTTACATGTCTCCATCTTCAATTTCATATATGAAATTGGATCCACGTACCCACCTTCTTTGGTGAAACCCATCCACCACCGAAATCAATCAATTTTTCATTCCCCCTCCATCCTCTTACATGACTTTACCTTTACTTTATCTCTCATAATTCTTTAAATAAACCAACCTGACCGCCATGGCAACTTCTATGAAGTCAAAATCATCTAAAGACCTAGCTTCTTCAACATCTTCTCAATTTTGATACTTTGTTTTAAACCATATGCATGTCAGCAGTATGCCCAATTTTCTCCCGCAAAATTGAGGAGTACTTCAATAAAACCCATAACTATTTCCATTCATTCAAGCTCGTCTCTCTCTCTCTCTCTCTCTCTTTGATGAACTCGTCAATAAGGTTTATGGGTTTTCTGTTAATTGCATGTTTTTTTCAAGGGTTTTTAGTAAGTATACTCTATAACCTTTGATTTCTACTTAAGGCACAACTTTTGCAAGGGAGAGAATGAGGGAGATCGGAGATGGAGCTTGGCTAGAATCGAAGGAGGACGACGCTAGAGTTATGATAGGCGTGACCAGAGTGGGAAGGTTTGGGCTGAATATGGGAACTTGCACCCAGAGATGGCGGTTGCTATGATGGGGCTAGCTGGAGATTGCGGCTATTACGGTGGGCCCGGAGATGGGAACTTACACCAGAAGAAGAGAGAAGGAGAGGGTGTGGGATTATGGTTTGTACTTTAATACATTTACTCCTTAACCAGATAAGAGAAATTTTATTTTCGCCCCGTACGTGGAAGACCACGTGCTATTTAACGTGAATTTTCCAACGTCCATCAGTGGTATGGTGGAAAATGAGGGGGAGGGGGAATTAAAGGCAGATACCATTATGAGACAAACTTTACATAGGGGTAAACTATACGCTTTTATGGATACTTTGGGGGGAAATTATAATTTGGCCCTATAATTATTTTTGAATTATTAAAATAATTATTTTTTTAAAAAAATATATTCTAAATACTAAATGGTTAATTAAATACTGAATTTATAACCAAATCCCATTTTGTACGCCAAGCAAAATGACCAAAATAATCTTCATGTGACATGCACATATCATTTTCCATTACTATTTTTAATGTCCATAGACGGGAGGGGGCAAAGTCAGACAAATAACAAAATAAGTTATGAAAGTGAGACACTTTGTAGGTTAGGGTGCAATGTGAGATTTGGTGTGTAATTTTGGGAGCTAATCATATTTTGGTCTCATTGAAATTAATTCAAAATACAAATTTCCCCCTAAAGTATACACCAAATCCACTTTGGCCCACAACATAATTTTTTAGTATTTTCATATTCCATGTCAAGTTTGGTGATGAGATGTCATGTCTAGTAATCGTATGCTTGGTGTATGTTTGTGTGTTATGTAGTACGTCTTTAATTTTTTGGTGGGTTCTTATTAGTGGCGGCCTTGACACCTAAGTGTGATTATCTGATCTTGAGTTCAATATCTCTGATATGATTCCGCTATATTTTTATTTATTTTTCTATATAATAACTTGAATAAAACATTAATACATTTTTGAGTTTTATCTCACTTAAAATTTACATACGAGGCCATTGCCGGAGAAGATGTAGAGAAAGTGTTGCCAGAGAAGAAGAAAAGGAAGTTTCTCTTTGGGTAATAAAAGCAGAGAAAACATTACAAAAATGATTAAAATGCCATACACGTGAAATACCATGTGCACATTAACGTCAGATTGGTAACCTTCGTCGTGACTAGGGGGAAAACTAGAAAAGAATTATAAAATGAGATATGAAAATGATACAAAACTTAGGTTGGGTGGTAAAGTGGGGTTTTATATATACTTTGAGGGAATCTCGTATTTTTAGTGTAAATATATATACTTTGGGGTTGAAAGTTTGTTTTCTTTAACATAATATATTATTTTCTATAGGGAGTCATAAATTTCAGAAAAGACATAAACAAAGTTTCCAACAACAATGTGTTTATCTAAGATAGTAAGTTTGGATTATTTTCTGTGAGACCCCGATTCCCGGTTAGCTTGAATTGCGTGCAATGCTCGTATTCCTTCCTTGGTTGATCGCTTATTTGGTTTATGAGAGAGTCTAGATGTGTATGAGAGATCACATTAAGATCAAAATACTATTAATAGATTCCATTTAGTTGTTGACTTGCTAAAGTCATAAGTCGTAACTCGACGATAGTCAAAATGCGACGCAATTGAGAGTATACTTGTGTTTCGCGTTCCTGACCTCGGTTTGATCCTATATCTTTACATGATGATTAAATAACATGTTTAGATGTATTAGACTTCTAGTTGGATGTATTCCTTAAGTCTCGTGAAATTTTGACGCTTCGAGGATAGCAATTCTCCTTATCGCGTAGTTTGAGATTGAGCCGCGTGAGCGTCTCGTCTTTCGGGAGTCCTTTTCTCCTATCTGTTGTTCATCATCTGAGGAGCATTTAAGCCTATTTAATACCCTTTTTAAGTGTTTATAATCTTGGGTTGTTGCCCGTCGGTTTGTGGTTTCATTCGTCGTTTCGTTAGCGAGTTGTTGCGCCTTCTGCCGATTTTGCACCGGGTTGTTTCAGGTGTTGTTTATGGGAGTTTAGACCTACTTTGAAATTGATTTGAGACTTGTGTGGTTTAGCCAAGTGTTTGAGGACTTTAAGGGTTCAATTATAGGCCGTTTCAAGTTTTAAGGGTTGCGGTTGCATGCGAGAAAGACCGACGCGAACAAGGATTGCAGAAATGAGGATGTAGTGTACTTGTCTTGATTTTGTGCTCATTGACCCTAAGGAAAACAAAGATGCTTGCTATTTGAGGTCAATGAGTACACAAGTATGTTGTGTGTGATTTTATTTTGATTTTTTGGATTTTTGGTGAGTGAACTTGTTAGAAGCATGGATAGGATGCTTTTCTATGTTTGATGGAGTCTATGATTGAACCTCATCTTTTGAGTTTGGACCTTGAGGATGATGGCCATGAATTCCTAAAAACCTAGGGTTTGACTCTATGTATGTAGCAAATGGGTTAGTGATGTTATGAGCGATTTTTGGTGAATTTTATGGAATAATATGAGTTGTTGGATTCACACATGTTGTAGGTTTAAGGTTTGGGAAGTATACTTGATGAATCTCTATTTTTGATTGTAAGCATGAAAGGTGAATTTTTACATTGGATTACATGTTTGAATGTTTCGTTTGACTTTTAAGAATAAGAGTTGACTATCATGCATATGAGAGTATGATGCTACCTAATTCATGAATTTTTGGTAGTGAGCATGTATAATGAATTATCATTATGGATTGCATGAATAAAACGTAATGTTTGACTTTATTGGGTTGAGTTGACTTTTATGCATATAGGAGTATGTTGGTCAACACTAATTCATGAATTGAAGGTGATGAGCATGCTAGATGAAATTACATCGTGTTTAGATTAATGGTTATCTTGGATGAAAGCATGCTTGATTAAATGTTATATTGAGATGCATGCTTCAAATGTAATGGTTGACTTAAAATGTTAAGTGTTGACCTATGAACCATGTTTTGGGGTTATTGTTGGGAAGGTATGGATTGTGGGGTGGCACAATGTTGCTAACCTTAAGAACTTAGCCATGAATAATAGCTAATGAATAATAGGAGGGCTATGATGCAAATAACTTCTATGCCATCAAAATTGGAAAAGAGTAGAAATGACTCAACGGAGTCGATTATTGGACTAATATGAATATAGTGAATCACATATTAAGATCCTACGGAATTTGGGGTAGTTTTGATGGAGGTCAAGCCTCCGAGCGTTTTCAAGTGTATGAAGAACACTTGGGTATTAGAGACTTGATATTATCGCTCTAAGATGTTTATGTATTAGTTAGTATAGAAATGCATAACTATGTGAGTTAAAAGTAAATATCTACTTGATTGGATTAGTGCGGCATGTTGTACTTTTCCTTTGGATGAGCATGCGAGTATATATTACATGTGCTTGTGTTTGAGTCCAGCTGGCAGTTTTTGATTTGAGTCTTTGGCGGGACGATGCATTGTCTTCACGAATTGTGGGATTCGTGATCGCAATGGATCGCCGCACCGAGTTTGCACACACCCCTCCATCGATGGCCACGGTGGGTAAGTAGCTGATCTTAGTTAGCGTAATACACATGACTTAGATAGCTATGGAACCCAAACGGGGATTGTTTCGAGGACGTCGATGCAACGAAAGGGTTATCGAGGACACGTTTGTTTCCGCAGGAGTTACACGCTAGAAACGAAAAGGAAAATCATCTTCTCTCTCTTATGTGGTTTATTTTATGAGCACGTATGAATTGTGGTGCTACATGGTTAATGGTATGATTTTCATGAGAAGATGATTTCTAGATAAAATGTTATAATAAAAATATAACATGCTAATCAAATGAAGATTTTATGACTTGATGTTATACTAAAAATATAACATGCTATTCATGATTATAATGGAAACAATAGCCTCCCGTATATGAATTATTATATGAGTTAGGTATAATGAAGATTTATGAGACTCATGGTTTAATTGGGTTATGTGGTTGGTGGTTTGATGGGAGTTTAAATGTGGAAATAAAATACTACACATTACGGAATTTAGAATCATAATCTATTGATATGATTTATTTCATGATAATTTATGAAGAATTATATTCCATGTGACTATGGTTGGATTTGGTTTGTGTGGAAAATTATACCATGAAATGTTACATCATAAGTATGACATGAGATGTACATGTTTTATTTGAGCATTATGCCATGCCATGACATTGCATCCTTAGTAGCTTACTAAGTCATTATGACTTACTCGTTTGCTTTGTTTTCCTTAGATTCGAGCCGAGCTAGTAATTCAAAAGAATCCGCCGAGTCTACGGTAGAAGTGAGATTTTGTGAAGGTTGCTACTTTAATTTATTTTTGTAGCCTTAGTCTTTGTAAGACCCCGAACCTTCGTGTATTTGACTTTCTCGTGTTGCATGCTTTGTTGTTAATGCGTCGAGTGTTTATCTTAACATGATAGCACCTAAATAAGTCTCATTGGAGTCTTAGTACCTTGCATATAAGATTTACAATGTTCATCTTAGTTGTTGTATGCTTGGTTGAGAGTTTAGAAGCATTGTTGCTTCGTTTGAGCCTTAGGGTTTCTCGGGATTGCCTTCGTTGCTTGTATTGTTTGTGCTTTAAACTTGCGAGAAGTTCATTTAAGTTCTAAACCAAGTGTACTAGTATTTCCCATGCTTGCATAATCATTGTTCATAGACTTGTTGCATTTGGAAATAAGATGACCAACATATTACTTCACAGATTCAGTCCGTTTTTGGGCGAACTTCGGGAAAATTCTGGTACCAATCTACTAAAGAGAATTTTCTAAAATTTAGTATGTTTTACCTACATATGTTAGGATACTCCCTGTAAAATATGGTATTTTTCCAAGGTGTATAAGTACCTCATTTAGGTCTTGACTTACGGCTGTGCCAGAATTCTGTTTTCAGGAAATCAGCTTCTGTACTTGAACTTGTAGTAGCCATATTTTGATGAATATAAGTCCAAATTGAGTAATTTAAAAGTCTAAACTATAGTTTAAAGAGTCTAGTTTCATAAAAATCAATAATAACCTCATTTGGAGGTGTGAGCTATTTTCGGTCGATTTTACAAGATTGACTGTCTGTTTTCCAGAATCTGGTTTTGTGAGTTTTGAGTGGATTTGGCTAATGACTCTTGAACCCTTACCCCTTGGCCGACCTTGGTGAGTCCAAGCCCCCTTTTTTGACTTGTCTAAGACCCTTGTGAACCCTTGGATCATTGCTTATCAATGGCTCACATGCCTTAGCCAATAGAAAGCCTCTTAATCACTTCACTTGGATTAGGGACTTCTTGGGAAGTATATAAACACAAAATTCAGCCAAGATCAGCCATTTTTGATCAACATAACCAGAGAACTTCAGAGACTCAAGCTCAAATTCGTCCATGGAAGAAACCCTAGGTTGAAGGACCATTTCCCGGAGATCCGGTGGTCCGATCGACGAATCGAGACCGCCAAATCGAAGATCTCGATCTTCTCTACAACAATCCTTGCTCTAATCAACCTTTCCTCCATTAATCTTAGGACTAAGGTACGTTGAGAAATCCCTGAAATTTTCATGTTCAATAAAATGACATGACCCCTTCATTATAGTTGCTCTATTGATGATTATGAACATCTTTTGTGAAGACAAATCCTCCAATTCAATCTTTGAAACATGTGTAGGATTTTATGAATTCTCTATGAAGTTGTGATTTTGACATTTTGTAAAGCATGAATGTTGTTTATAATGAGCTTAGGAATAACTCTTGTGAAGGAATATGTTTCAATTCAAGGTTTAACAAAATCACCGAAACTAGGGTTTGAAACTCGGGATTGTGTTTAAGGCTAGTTTAAGATCATGAACGGCCTAGTTATCGAGTTCTAAATGAAAGGAGAACTTAGGAAAGGGCAATGTGATGCATAGAGTATCAATGCTCAACTTGGTTGAATTTTAGTAAAACTCACCGGAGTTGAAATTAGGGAGTTATTGAACAATACCGACTCCACATTCAATCCCTACGACGTTTGTAGTGCGTTAGACTAATATATTAGCCTACGTGACTTTGGGATGGATTGAAGGGCATGTTTGATATGAGTGATTATAAGACTCAATCGAGTTCTTATGTGGTTTATGTGATTGTGTGAAGCAAATGCACAATTGAGAGCATGTTGTAGAATGATGTATCTACTTGACAGGTTGAATTCGCTCTTGTCGAATTCCTACTTGATTCTTTAATGAGTAAAAACACCTACTTGTTGAATAATGAATTTGAGGACTATTCTATGAGAAGATTTGGATTGGGGTTTTCTTAGTACTCTATACATGGAGTCTACTTGTATAAGTCGCTAGGATGACCATGTTGTTATCTAAGACTCACCGGTATGGTTTGACCTTACGGGATATTACCGCTCTAGTGTTGCTTAAGTCTTTGACTACCATCGACTTTTGTGTTATTGAATGAGTTACTACTCTAGGAAGAGTTTAGTAAATGGCTTCATGATCCGAGACTAACAGTAGTCTTGGATAGTACTTAATGGATGATGGTTAAGTTGTGACTCTGTTGAATTTCATAGGAGAATATGGAATATTGTGTATATTTTATATTATGACTAAATGCATGATTTCCTACCTTGTCAAGAATTGATTCTTCTATGTGTTTCTATGATATGACTTATGAGCATATTGAATGTATTTGCCTTCGTGCGATCGTTTCTATTAATGAATTGTGGTGAACTTGGATTCTACTATTAAGTGGAATTATGAATCAAAATTGAACTAAGCTTGATTTCACAATAATCAACTTGGGCTTCCCTTATATAATTGACTTGGGACTTGAACTAAGATTCCTAAATGGAATGAGAACCTTGCTATGCCTCAAACGAGAACATAGAAAAGAGTCTTGGGACACATATAGTGTTCAAACTCTATTTGGTTGGAATTGTAGTAAAGACTCAACGGAGTCGAGTTAAGGAACAATTGAACCTTACGAGGATCGTGGTGAGATCCTATGATAATTATATTCCATTTGACTAGATTACTAGCTTTTGGGACTTGAATCGAAGAGAGTGAACAACTTGACACTTATGATTTAGAGACTCAAATGAGCTCCTATTATGGTTTTGTGATTATTGTAACAATGTGCATAATCGTATGAGTTTAGTAGATCATTATATCTACTTGAGAATTAGCAAGTAAACATCTACTTGTGCATTGCATATAAGTCCAGCTGGCATTACTTGAGTTTTCTTGATGATGGTGGGACGATGCATTGCCTTCACGAATTATGGGATTCGTGATTGTAATGTATCGCCGTACCGGATTCGGGTTTCACACACACCTCCACTGCTAGCTACAGTGGGGAAGTAGCCCCCTTTGTCGTAACCAATTGAGCACATTGGCTAGTGCTATTTTCCTGAGTAGAGAACTCAGACCCGAGAAGAGAGCTCGGTACTTTGATACCTGAACACGGGTATCATTGGCATGATATGATTAACAGTTGTGATTGCAGGAGCAATACGACGACAGTGATTTGGTATCTTCTCTATCCCTTATGTGGCCTCCTATGGGCACTTATGTGACAACAAAGTGTTAGTTGAACATGAGATCTTATTGACCATGTTTGTATTGGCTGATGATAAATGAGAGATTTGATATGTATATATAGAGATATGCATACTTGTATTTGAGATATATATGAAAGACTTGATGTGTATATATATAGATATGCACACTTATGCATGATGATTTTATGGGAGATTTGATATGTATATTTAGAGATATACATACTGATATAGGTGTATATATATAAACATGCACCCTTACACGTGGTAACAGTGTGAATAGCTTGATTCGTATATATAATGATATGTATACTTGCATATGATGTTTTGTGGGAACTACCTTCTAATTCATTTGATTTGTGTGTGAACATGGAATTACACCACAGTTCATTTGGACGGTTTAGTAAGTAAGAAGGAGTGGATATCTTGTGGAGTATCGAAGCGATACGACGCCTCTTCATGGGTTTTTACGTCATATATAAAATGACACTCTGGTTATGTTTATGTTACATAATTATATGTTGCATATATATTGTAGTAGCGTACTGGGTCATTATGACTCATCTCGTACTTGTTTTTAGTTGCAGTAACTGATAGCTGCACTGAGGTCGAGTAGATCGTGATTGTAGCAGGGCACAGCTGGTCGATAGATCGAGGTTAGATCGTGTGGTTCGTGTTTGTAGCAGCCGACTTTCCTGAGTAGCAGCTTGTGGAGTCTTTTTCCTTTTTAGCATTGTCATTGATTTCATGTACTTTGCTATTCCTGTGAGATCGACATTTTGTAAAGTTATTTAGACTTTACTGTCGGGTAGAATACTTGGGTATTTGTATTGGTTATTTCTTGGGCCGACGTGTTGTGTCGTGCCCTGTTTGTGGTTTTAGTATTTATTTCAGTTGTCTCTCACGCAGTGATAGCTTTGGGGAATTTCCTTATTCTAGTTTTTATAGTTGTTGGTTGACCCGGTATGCTTTAGCCGCCATTGGGTATTTGTTATATCAGGTTGGTTCTTTGTTGAAACGCCGGCACGAGTGCCGATGGTTTAATTAGCGTCGCAATGTTGCGACGCGAGTTATTTTCCTCCTTTGAGAGATAGTGTCTCTCTTAGTTTCATTGTCGTTGGTTTCGAGCTTCATAGCTTGGGACTTCTTTTCTTATATTGCTTCCGCTGATTCGATTTTTGAAATACCGTATTTTAGTGCGGTGTTATGTTCATGTTTAGAGCGAGTTTGCTCGACTGTTTGACCAGAACTACTGTTTATCAAGTGCTTGTCCTCTTATTAAGTTAGTTCCAGCGGCACGACCTTGGGATTTCGTGTTGGAATCCGGGTCGGGTCGTTACAGTCTTTGGTAAGGACATTGGGAAAAGTGAAGTTATGTAAACTTCATGATGGGTAGCAAACTTATTTGTGAATGTAATATTTATACTTATGTTGGTTAATGTTTATTCTTTTGGTAGCCGACTTGTGTTAGTCGCGCTTGGTGAATGTTGGTGATTATGTTTTAAGTTATGCATATTGATGGATAAATTATCATGTTTATTCTCCGGCATGTTTTTAGCCGTTGAGTATGTTAGACTAGAGTCTTAGACTTAGTGTAATGTTAGGTTCCGGTTGTAACGTCGCCGATGATTTGGTTTATTTGTTGTTATATATTTATATTGCATGACAGGGAGTTTTGCTCTACGTGCCCAATGTTGCGGCACGTGCGTCGAAATTTTTGACCGAGAGATTAATGATCTCTTTGGTTGTATTTAGTTTGAGCTTGTTAGCTCGGGTGCCACTGTGATATTATATTTCGCTTCCACGTGTGTTTTAAGTTGTTGGCGTATTGCCGTTATGGCCTTACCCATTATTTGTTACTTGCTTTTTGTTTTGTGTGTTCTGACGGCACGACGTTGGGGTTTCGTATTGGGATCCGAGTCGGGTCGTCACAGTACTAGGGCTAGAGGACAGGAATATAGAGTTGGCGCGACCGGTCCTCGGGTTATGGGCGGAGGCTTGAATAGGAGCAGATCTTCACGAGCCCACTAGTTTTCATACCTGCACTTTTATTGGATTTTTTCTGCTTTTCTTATACCAGACTCTATATATTTTAATGCAATGCAATTTATTTTATTCTACGATGCATGATAAAAATCTGACTCAATTATTCTAGGAATGCCTAAAATAAAAGAAACTAAACCAAAACCTAAAGCAAAGACACACTGCACTCAGGGATGGTGGTTTTGAGGGATACACCTTTGGATTTTATTGGGGTGACCGGTGCTCTGTGGGGAAGGAGAGGCAGTCGCCTCCTTCCTGTGCTCAATTGATTCTTTGGCTAGTGAAGGCTATCACATAGCCTCACTTTTTTTCTCGTGAGCGGCGCCCAGAAGGGTGCTAGGGGGCACCCAAGACTTTCCTGTACACTTCCTATTTTGGCCACTATTCATGCAGTGTTTCGACATTATTCTTGTTTTGGTCGTTTCTCTGATTTTTCAGTATAAAAGGGATGTCGGGGCAGCGTTCATCCTTCACACCGCTTTCTCCTTCTTTCATCTCCTCAGATAACAGATAGATCTGAGTTGCCTCTTCATTTTATTTTTCTTTTCTCAGATCAGATTTAAATCTCGCCTTTTCTGAAATGGCTGAGCACAGTCACACAGCCCTGGATATTGAGATTTATAAAGCTTCCCTTGATCATTGGATTCTTTCATTACGGGAGGATGAGAGGGAATGGTTTGACCATGTATACGGCTTCCACTGTCACCTTTCATGGCGGGGGCTGCAGATAAACTGGGAGATGCTGAGGGCAATATCCAGGTTTTGGTCAGTTCAAAGCCATCTATTTAATTTTTATTTAAATTAGATGTATCCCACCTTTGAAAAATTATGTGCTATGGTGGGCATGCTAACTATTTGACCAATTGTCGGGCCATAAGTACGGAGACATCCCTTTATGGCGATAAGGGAATTATTTGGCTCAAGCCGTGCTGGAACTCCGAAATTTTATAACGGAGTTAATTTTGATTTGATTGTTCTCCCTCCTGCTTATTCTGACTATAGGGAAGAGCCGGTATATTCACGGCGTCGGCTGGCTGCCCTTTTTCTGTGCATGATGGGGAGATACCTTTTGGTGGGCCAACCCAGATTTATTGACGTTCGGGTTGTTGATTTGGTATTACAAGCTCGGGAGAGCCGGGTGAACATTGTCCCCATTATCTTGGCTGAGACTCTGCTTGGCCTAGATGTTTTTTCGATCGACGATGAGGTTTTTCTTTTTGGCAGCCCCATTTTGATCCATATGTGGCTGGAAGAGCATTTTAATTGGGTGATGACCCCTAAGCTTGTAGGAGGGATGTACATGCCCGCGGGTTATGGGTCTCGTGGCCACTATCGCCATAATCTGATAACTGAGCCTCATTAGATAGAGTACTTTCTGCACATTGGCTCTCTGGAAATAGTCTGGGCTATAAGCCATTGGCGGATCCGACACTTTTTTCTGTTCACTGGGCTTATGCTCAAGTTATCTTGCCTGGTCTCTGTCAGACCTCTTTTTATCTTGCGTACCAAATTCTCCGTCAATTCGGTAGAGAACAAATCCTTACGGATGTGAACCATCCTTTGATAGACGCGCTGCGGATCTAGGGAGATGTGGGTACTCTCGTCCGGGACATTTGGGGAATTGATTATCCCCTGCGGGCCTCAGCTAACACTTTTTCTTAGAATATGTTGTTGTCCCATGAGTATCTGTTATAGATACTGCTGGCTGCTGAGGATCATTCTCGTATAATCAAGCATGTGCTGAGAAAAATCCTCTCTAGGTGGGTGACCAGCGGTATAGATGCCCGGCTAATGGAGATCAGCGAGGATCTGGAGAGTTCAGGGCTGGTAGTTCCCTAGGCTTTGCAGGAGGATTTTCAACGAGTACACGGCCTTGGAGCTCAGACGGCACGTGATCCTGGTAAGGCAGGACCAAGCAATGCGCCTCCCAAACTGAGTAATGCAAGTCGACGGAGCAATCCCCAGCGGCCTAATGAAGCTGGCAGGCGGAGTAATGATCAACACGATGATGGCGCTGGCCCAAGCCGCCCTGCCATTCAAGATAACGGGGATGCTGATGATGAGGAAGAGGACACCTATGATGGTTCCCATGCTGG
Source organism: Codonopsis lanceolata (assembly GCA_013146195.2). NCBI lineage: Eukaryota > Viridiplantae > Streptophyta > Magnoliopsida > Asterales > Campanulaceae > Codonopsis > Codonopsis lanceolata. The sequence goes on along the minus strand of JABEVN020001826.1, from coordinate 5,681 downwards.
TGAGACTGGGGCATCCTCTGCGCCTCGCAATAGTATTTGGTCTCGGCTGGGACAACGCAGACGTTGAGGGACTGTTGACCCTCATAGGTCCTAGATTTGGTTGAGTCATCTTCGGATTCTATTGCACAGATGGCTAAAGTTCTGCGTACCAATTAGTGTGGCAACTGTCTTAGAATCAAGGGTGTAAAAGAATAGTTAAATGTTAGTGATCAATGTATTTTATACGTCAATATCAAGTACTTTAATGACTTAAATTGAGCGATTCCATGAGGCTTTTGGCTACTAATATGTGTTTGTCAGTTGTTTTATGAGTTTCAATGTTTTAGGTGAAATTATATGAATTACGAGGCTTTTAGTGAAGATTTTGAGGAAGGGGCCAAAGTGTAAAAATTGAAGAAAAACGGCAAAGGAGCATTCTGACTACCTCGCGGCCGTAAGGTATTTTGACCTTGCCTTCGCAAGGTAGGCAGCAAGTCAGCCCCCGAAATCAAGACCCTTGCGGACGCAAGGGGTAATGACCTTGCGACCGCAAGGTGGCCAGAACCGACTTATCGGGGTTTTCAAGCCAGATTGAAACTCCTCATCCCCTACAACTCCATGGTATAAATAAAGGACGGTAGCCAAGGCCAAAAGACGTCCAAGAAGTAGTTTTAAACAGTTCTAGCATAGGATTTAGCTTGTATAACATAGTTTAGTTGTTGTAATTATAGTTTTGAAGATCGATCCATGTATTCATTCATCTCCGTGTGCAGTTCATCTTCAAGGATGAACTAAACATCTATTAATCTAGGAGTTGGCATGTAACTAGTATCGAATCTTTGCTTTAATCTATTTTTATTCATTCTATTATTGTTGATCATGGTGTTTATCAACCCCTTTATTATCTCTCTTTGAACAAATGAATGTAATCGTGAGTAATAAAGGCCTAGAGGTGCGGATAACTGCATGACCAATATGCATATGTCGTACACTGGCTCACCATCATGATAAATTGAACCTATCGATGCACGAGAGTGATAAGTTAGGGTCATGTTCCATATATGACCTAAGTGACAATTATGATCCATATGTTCCTGTGCATAGGATATAGAATGGACGAATTATTTGAGATAGAGACTGAACGGTAATTTGACATGCTATATCTATCTTTCGTGAACGAACCCAAGAAATTGAATGATACTTTATCTAAATAAACTATAGAGGAGATACAAGTGAAACCCTAATCCTAGATTTCCCTCCACCATCAGATCTTTCCTACTGTAAATGCTGCTAATTTAGGTAAATTAACTGCTTTAGTAATTAGTTTAAATCAATATAAAAACCCCCCCTTAGTTTAATAATTGCTACCGATAGTCTTTCTATTTGTGATCTTCTTGTCTCTGTGGTTCAACTCTTGCTTCCCAAGCTATTCTACATTAGTCTTGTCCACTTGCAAGGAATTAATTAAAATAAGACACAATCAAGTTTTTGGCACCGTTGCCGGGGATAAGCTAGTTTGCATAGTTAGTTTATGGGTAGCGTAGTTTTAAATTCAGTTTTTAAAAAAATAAAAATACAAAAAGATTTTATTTATTTTTAGCTATTAGTAAGTGTTTTATTTGCTTTATTTATTTTATGCATGGTCATAGATCTCTAAATCCTAAATCGGTAGAATTAACTCAAAACATAAATAATTTTGGCAAGAATCAGGAAGACCCTGATAATTCAGGAACTCAGTCTGCTAATCAAGAACAATTGAAACAAGAGAATCCTCTGGTTGATCCTCTAATGAATAATAATAATCAATATCCTGAAAACCCGGTTCATCCGGTGAATGCGAATCAAAGAGTAGAAGAACATGCTAAAAGAAATATGAAAGAAGTAGTAAATCAAATAACTATAAATGATTATTGTCGACCTATGCTGAATACAGCAGCAACATCATGTCTAATTCTACCGGAAGCAGTAAGGAATTTCGAACTTAAAGGTCATTATTTTAACATGATACCTTCATTTCATGGAATGCCAGCTGAAGATCTGATAAGCTTTATGAAAGAATATGAGTATATGATGAGCACTTTCCCGTTAGGAGGTTTGACTGAAGACCAAGTAAAAATGAAATATTTTCCAAGTGCATTAAAAGAATTGGCGAAAAGATGGTTCATGAATCTAACACCTAGTAGTGTCTATACTTGGGCTCAATTGTATGATTTGTTTATGGGCAAATATTATAAACATGCATCTCTTACCGAGTACAGAAAACAAATCATGTCTTTTCAAAATGAATTGAACCAGGAGAAACATTCCATGAAGCATGGGATAGATTTAAAAATTTACTTATCATGTGTCCTCATCATAATCTATCTCAAGATGTGTTAGTACTTCAATTCTATCATGCTCTTTCGCCTGCTTTACAAACCATGGTTGATAGTGCAGCCGGTGGTTCTATTAATAGAATGACACCAGTTGCACTAGAAGAATTACTTTAGATGTTAAGTGCAAATTCTCAACAGAAAAGTGCAAGAGGTAAAAGTAGAAGTTTGTTCCAAGTTCAAGAAAAACCAGAGATACAAGCTCAATATGAAAACTGGCCAATTCAAGAAGCATGTGCTATGTGTGGATTAACTTCTCATGCTACTAATTTTTGTCTATCTAGTGCTATGTATTCTGAACAGGTTAATGCCATGAACATGTACCCTCAAAGACAAAGGAATTATCCTTACTCGAACACATACAATCCTGGTTGGAGAAATCATCCTAATTTCTCATGGGGAGGAAATAAACCACTACTACCTCAACAATTCCCAAATCAAGGACAATTGCGAATTGAAGAAGTATCAAAGTCAGATGGAGCTAATAAAGGGCAAGTTGCTCTTAACAAATATTTGCTAGAAGAGGTAGAAAATTTAAGGAGTCAACTCGCAAAAATAAAAGAAGAAATTAGAGAAGAATGGAAGTTCCCTAGTCAGACTGAACAAGCTAAATCTATCACTACTCTGAGAAGTGGTAGAGTAATTGGAGAAGATGTAAGTGATCCTATTCAATCTTCTGATGTGCCTGATAAAGTAGATAATTCTGATAAAGAAATTGAAAAGGATGAAAGTGAAAATAATCAAGTAAAAGATAAAGAAGTAGAAAAAGAAGTGGCAAATAAAGATACTCAAGAAGAAACAATTCAAGAAAAAGAACAAGAGGAAGAGGAACCTTATGTGGCACCACCACCATATGTTCCTCCAATTCCATTCCCTAGAAGACTTATGAAAAATAGAATGGATAAGCAATTCTCTGAAATTTATAATATGTTATCCAAGGTGAATATTAACCTCCCTTTACTTAACGTTATTAAAAATATTCTAGCTTATGCTAAGTTTTTCAAAGATCTTCACTCTAAGAAACACAAATTTGAAAATAATGAAAAGATTATTATTTCTGAAAACGTGAGTACAGTTCTACAACCCAAACTCCCCCCTAAATTGAAAGACCCTGGTAGCTTCAATATTCAAGTCTCATTGGGTAGTTCTAAAAAGATGAAGGTTATGTTAGATTTAGGAGCAAGTATCAATTTGATGCCTTTCGCAGTCTATAAACAATTGGGGTTGGGAGAACTGAAACCCACTAATGTGTCTTTACAATTAGCTGATCGTTCAGTTAAACACCCGTTAGGCATAGTAGAAGACATTCTAGTTCAGCTAGACAAATTAATCATTCCGGTTGATTTTGTGGTTCTAGAGATGGAAAGGAAAATATGCACAAACAATGAAGTCCCTATTTTGTTAGGTAGACCTTTCATGGCCACTGCCAACACTATGATCAATGTTAAGAATGGTAAACTCACAATGTCAGTAATGGGTGAAACTGTTGAAATTTCAGTTTTTGATGCAATGAATAGACCGAGCGACATGAATGCATGTTTCTCAATTGATGAAATTGAAAAATTGACAGCCCTAACCTTTGAAGAAAATTTTGAGGATGATGATTATGAGAAAGATGTGTATGTAGGCCATGATGATAGAACTTTCTCTCATATAAAATTCGATATTGAAGAGTTAGAAAGAGATCTCCGAGAGACTGATGAGAGAAAAGAGAGAGAAAGACTTGAAGCTCTTAAGAATAAAAATAAGAACAAAATGGAAGAGTCTAAATCAGAAAATAGTTCTGATAAAACAAAATTAAAGAAAGAGGAAGATAATAAAGAAGAAGATGTGGAAATTCTAAAATCTATTTTTGAGGAAAGAGAAAAAGATGAAGAAAGAGTAGAAAACATTAAGGAGGAAGAAAAAGAAGAGACGATTAAACCTGAAAATAATGAATTTATTCCGTCTGTGAAATCTCCTCCTAAAGTAGAATTAAAGCCATTACCACCCCACTTAAAATATGCATTTTTAGGGGAAGGTAAAACTTTACTTGTTATAATTGCTGCAGATTTAACAGAAGAACAAGAAGCAAGCCTACTAAAAGTTTTATGGACACATAGAGAAGCTATAGGTTGGTCCTTAGCAGATTTAAAAGGCATTAATCCATCTATGTGTATGCATAAAATCCATTTAGAAGAAGGTAGTAAACCTTCTAGAGAAAGACAAAGAAGACTTAACCCTCACATGGAAGAAGCAGTGAGAAAAGAAGTTCTTAAACTTCTTGATGCGGGTATAATTTACCCGATATCTGATAGCAAATGGGTTAGTCCAGTCCAAGTAGTTCCTAAGAAATCAGGAATTACAGTTGTTAAAAATGATAAAGATGAGTTAGTTCCTACACGAACTATCACTGGTTATAGAATGTGCATATATTTGAGGAAATTAAATGCGGCAACTAGGAAGGACCACTTTCCCTTGCCATTTATTGATCAAATCCTTAAAAGACTAGTTGGTCATGAATATTATTGTTATCTTGACGGTTTCTCTGGCTACAACCAAATCCCAGTAGCACCCGAAGACCAAGAGAAAACAACTTTTACATGTCCCTTCAGTACCTTTGCATTTAGGAGAATGCCCTTTGGACTTTGCAATGCCCCAGCTACTTTCAAAGATGCATGATTTCTATATTTTCGGATTTAGTGGAAAGGTGCGTTGAAGTATTTATGGATGATTTTTCAGTGCTTGGAAATTCTTTTGACCATTACCTAGAAAATCTTACATCAGTTTTGAAAAGATGTTGTGAAACCAATTTGACTCTAAGTTGGGAGAAAAGCCATTTTATGGTTAAACATGGAATTGTTTTAGGTCATGTTGTGTCAAACAAAGGAATTGAAGTCAATAAGGCAAAAATTGAAGTTATATCACAACTACCTCCTCCAACTTCTGTCATAAGTGTTAGAAGTTTTCTAGGACATGCATGTTTTTATAGAAGATTTATAAAAAAAAATTCAAAAATTTGTAAACCTTTATGCAACATGTTGGCAAAAGACACTGAATTCATTTTTGATCAAGAGTGCTTGAATGCATTTAATTTATTAAAAGAACGTTTGACATCAGCCCCAATTTTAACCGGCCCCGATTGGTCTCTCCCTTTCGAGATCATGTGCGATGCTTCAGACTTTGCAATTGGAGTTGTGTTAGGTCAAATAGTAGATAAGAAACCACACGTAATCCATTATGCTAGTAGGACATTAAATGATGCACAACTGAATTATACAACTACAGAAAAAGAATTCTTAGCAGTTGTGTATGCATTAGAAAATTTTAGACCATATTTGTTAGGATCAA
>JABEVN020001825.1:0-23490 GCA_013146195.2 Codonopsis lanceolata | reverse complement strand
CTCGGTCCTTCTCTTTTTTTTTCTTTTTTTTTGCATTCTTTTTTTTCTTTTGAGTGGCGGACCTTAACATCTCAAAGTAGTTCTTTCTTTTTTTTTGAATCAAAAGGCATGACTTATGCGCTTATCATTTGGTGATAGCAATTGAAAATAATGGTGAGGGGGAGATTTCTTGTCTTTACATGTTTTGGGAAGCAAAGACAACACATAGAAAAAAACCTTTTTTTTTTTAAATGATTTTTGAAAAGTAAATCAAAGCATTTGACCGAACGGAGGCGCCTCGTTCCTCATTTCGAGGCTCGGTCATCGTAGTTCAACTTTGATGAAAAATTTTCATTTTGCTAATCTTCTTTTTTTTTTTTGAATTTTGAATTTGAAAGAATAGAGATTTTTTTTAAAATTATATATATATATAAATTTTTTTTTATTTTTTTGAAAGAACAATTTTTTTTTTGCAAGAGAAACTATTATATATATTTTTTAAATGAAAAAGAAAACTAAGTATTACAAAGTGATTTATTTATTTTTTGCTAGAAAACTTCTTCTTCTTTTTTTTTTTGTTTTTGTTTTGATTTGAAATGGGATGTGGCGATTACGTACCTGGACAATCTTCTCGAGGAGTAAATGGTAATAGTTAATTTTTCGGCCACAAAATTGTTAGTGGTACCAAAAAACAACAAGGATCCCAAAATTTATGAAAATTATTTGGGTTGAAAAGAGTTGTTTCTGGAGATTTTATTTGACAAAAGGACATTCAGGTACAAAGAGTCTTTGGAGGTGTATATACAAAGGTATCCTAGGGTATTTCCACTTTTACTAGAGACAATCATAGTGCGGCTTTTCAATGATTTGGCCATCAATAAGATCTTGGATGGCATAGAAGCTTATAACACTTATCGATTGGATGGCCTTTGCTCGATGATACTACTTAATGCGAGAGTGGTCCCACGTGTCGATAGCTTTGAGGAGGTCGATAATTTTCCATTGGTTTCAAAACTCCTTGTGCCATTAAGCCTTGGAAAATCGGGGACATTAAGGGCATTGGGTTCATCGTAATGCCTTCTTTTTGCTAGGTAGGGTCCTATGAGGTTCTTGTTGGCATTGCTTGCTTCCTTCAACGAGTTGGCAATTCATTGTCTTGTATGACCATGACACATTCTTTGTATTTACGGGTGAAATTCTTTCAACCACGTTGACTTCTTCGAAGATTCTTCATCGATTCGAGTTGCGAGAGTGAAATTGGGGGTGTATGTGCATCAATCTCTAGGGATCCGTGCGTATTTCTTCATCGATCTGGACTCCTATCTCCACTATTTCTTTAAAATTGCTATAAAGGGGAGATACCGCATGCGTTCTAGGTAAATGAAATTTGGAGGTTTTTGATGAACATTCGCATGATTCAGTAGGATCGGGTGCGTCCAAAGTCAGGCGACTTTATCCTTCCATCGGCTTTGCAAATGCGAATGTTTCATTTTCTTTTGGGTGCATGCCTCAAGTTCCCTTTTATTTTCAGTGATGGTATTATCTTTGTACCTTTCTAGGAACCCTTCAGCGATTTGGTCCCAAGTGCCCATGGTCCTATCATCTGCTAGCATTAACCATTGCTTAGCAGCCCTTATCAAGGTGAGGTGAAAATTGGAGGCCATGGCTTCGAAACTAGCCCCTCTTGATTGCATGCCAGTAGAGTAAGATTTTAGGTGGGAGATAGGGCATCCAGTCTCGTCGAATTTTTCTATGTCGGGCATTTTGAAATTTGGGGGTAGTACGGCTGAAGGTTTTAATGTCAGTGCCCGCGTAGAAAATTCCCCTTTGTTGAGAAGTTTGAGCATCATGGTTTTCATGTTTTCCATGTCGGCCTCCATTTTGGTGGCTGGGGGAGTTGGTATTTGGTATATGCTGGCAGGATTAGGGAAGGCTGGGTTAATTTCTATCTGTGGTGTTTGGTAAGGAATTTGGGCAGGATAAAGGTTTTGGGCGGTGTATCTTTGGTGGATTTTAGGTTGGATATGGATTTTGAATTTGGGTAAGGATTTTGGGGTGGATATGGGTTACAGGTAGCATAAGTTGGTGGATTCTGGGTTGGTAGATTCTGGGCAGCATAGGGATTCTGGGTTGGATATGGATTCTGGGGTGGATATGGATTTTGGGCTGGATATAGATTTTGGGCTGGTGGGTTATTTGCAGGATATGGATTTTGGGTAGTGCAGGCTGGTGGATTTTGAATGATTTCGGCTGGGTGGCCAGGATCATTGGAAGGTAGGTAGGTAGTAATTTGGCCTGACGGGTTATAGCTTTGTGGGTCTATATGTGGGCTGTTCTAGAGTGGGTTGGTTATGTGAAAAGGGAAGTTATTTGGAATCTGAGGAATGTTGGTGTTTGGGATAGGATATGGAGGATAGGATGAGTAAGGGTTGCTATTTGGGTAGTATGGATTTGGTAGAGGGTTGGGATTTGGAGTGATGGCAGTGTTTGGTGGGTTATTGTTTGGCTGAGGGTTTGGATTTGGAGGCATATGTGAGGTTGATGCTTCTTGGGGGATTGCAGGGGAAGGAATTACCTCACCACTAGATTTCAAGCTTTGTACCGATTAGCCATTTGGCTCATTATCACGATCGGCGTGTGCGTTCAAATTTGGACTTAACCATTCTTTGCGAAAGCTGAGTCGGAGCGTCCCAAGCCCATACGTACCTATAGCGGTGCTCACTTTTCTTTGCCATCTTATGCGGATCATACCCTACGAGCATTTACGTTCTTATCGTCACATTTCGATACCCTACGTTCGATTTCGCACTTGTTTCCCGTATCAACCGGCAAGTACTATCTCTGCCTTTCCAAATTCGAGCCAGGTTTCTGAGGAAAATGGGCTTGGTATCAAAAGGCTGGCTGAAGGCTTTCTGGGCTTGGAGTACAGCGTGCCTTTATTAGTATATTTTATTATTTATTATTTTCCCTACAAAATGACGGATAAGCACACGTTTAATTTTGGCAGTCTCGGGACTTTCTGGAGCAGTGGATTCTTTCTCAGTATAGGACCAACGTATTCCACGCCTTCGACTCCCAGAGATCGGTGATCCCGCGAAGGGCCTATACTCTTCAGGGATCCACCATTCGAAATGGTCTAGGTCGAGCATTTGAAAATAATAAGTCGGCCCAGTGTATTTTTTTTTTGACTTGCGCAAATTTTTTTTGACTTGCACATATTTTTTTTTTGACTTGCGCACATTTTTTTTACTTGCGCACACATTTTTTTTTGACTTACGCACATTTTTTTTTATTGGGGCTAACCTACAATTTAAAATGCAAAAACCGGTCGGTCTTTGAAGCGTCTTGAAAATCTATATGCAGTCTAACGTTGGCTCATGCAGGGGGTAGGCTGGCTATGATGTAGGGTAGCAGTTCGGAATATATTTATATGCGGCATGTGCGCGTGTGTGCGGTATCTAAAAAGCAAAAAAAAGTTTTTTTTTTTCAGATATAGAAATAGAAAATAAAACAGATATAGTCGTCTTCTTTGTTATGTATGGATTTTCTCGGCTTTTTAGCTTAAGCGCGAGCAATAAGCATACCATCAAGAAATAGAAAGAAAAAGCGGGGAATCTATTTATTTATAGAAAATGGGTCCTAATCCCCAAAATAAAATGCCAGAATGAATGCATATATGTACATATGTATATTTTGCAGAATGAAAATAAAGCAGAATAACATAATATAAGGCCGAAAATGAAAAGATTTTAAAAATAAAACCCCGGCCCTTTTGTTGTGCTGCCCGGAAATAAAAAGAAAAACTACATATATATCATAATATATATATATATATATATATATATATATATATATATATATATATATATATATATTTTTCCTTCTTTTTGATTTTTTTTTTTTGAAAATACGAATATTTTCAAGTATATCCGTAACGAGTGTTTGAAATGAACTGCAAGATGGAGGATCATATCCACAAATATAGACACGGATGTTAAAAGCGCATAATATTAGGCGTTTTAAATTAATATAACAAGCATACTTTAGCCGAAACAAAAGAAAAAAAAAGTTTTGGTTAATGAGTCTAGCCCTCCATTTTTATTTATTAAAATAAAACGATCTCCCCAGCCAGTCGCCACGTGGGTTCCGAGGAAAGCGTGCTCCGCCTTGGCGCCCTTGGATAGGGGTGCGGCGTGCGTGCACGATCGGTGACATCCATCGCGCCGTTCCACCCTCCCTTGTTTAGGGGAGGGCGAAATCAAAAGTCTTGGGAGGTCTTTGTCGAATAAGCGGCGTTGGAATGCGCCTCGGTTGCCTTTAGTGGATTTTGATCCAATATGGGAGCTTTGGGTTTCTCGCATCAAGTTATCCCTTTTTTAGGGGATATCAGGATATGGGAAGGCATCACCCTTCTATTCCCATTTTCTCATTTTTAGGGGAAAACGTGAAAGTGCAAGGAAGGAATGTTGCAGCGTCCCCACTATGGATTTTATGAAAATAGCCTTATGGCCTATTTCGGATCACTATGAGTGCTTTGGGTTTTCTACGTCAAGTTATCCCTTGTTTAGGGATACGGGACATAAGAATACATCACCTTTCCATTCTCATTCTCCCTTTTTTAGGGGAGAACGTGAAAGTGCAAAGAAAGACGTTGCGAGGCCCCACTGGATCCAAAATGTTTTTAGAGTCGTCATCTTTATTTTAAGGCAAAAATAAAGCAAAACCAGGAAAAAAAACCAGAGATAAAGAAAACGGGTTCGGAGACTAAGATACGAGTTGGGAAGGTGCTAGGCACCCAACTCGCACTTTCGGTCTCAAAACGATTTTTGACTAAAGTATGCTTTTTGTTATATTTATTTAACAGATAAATAAAGCATTAACTGCCTACAAATACATCCATTACATCTATATTATTTACGGACTTGCAACAGTCTCTTTTTACAAACAATTATAAATATACTTGAAAATATTTGACCATAATAACGGCTACATTTAGTATTATTTCCTAACTAAATACGGGCAGCATAACTGCTTATATATTTACATTGGACCGGATTGGAAATAATACTATTACAAACAAAGACTTTAATGAATAAATAAAGCAAATATTTACAAATACATCTGAAACGATTTGGCCATAATAACGGCTACATTTAGTAGTATTTCCTAATTAAATCCGGGCAGCACAACTGCTTATATGACTACATTGGGCCGGATTGGAAATAATACTATTACAAACAAATGAAAGACTTAAAAATAAAAACTTACAGACAGCCTAGGGTGTGCTCGCTCTATCCTTCAGGGAGAGGGAGTCTTTTTTGTTGTTGTTGTTGTGTGTTGTGTGTTGTGTGAATTTGGGTAGCGTGACTTCTTCTGAAAGTTATTTTTGGCCTAGGGATTTGGGCAGAGTAACTGTTTGTTTTTGGTTGTTTGTTGGCTTGAGGTAGGCTGAAATCGGGCAGAATAACGGCTTATTTCTAAGCGATTTGGCCTTTTAAATCGGGCAGAGCAACTGCTCTTTTCACGATTTTTGAACCGGGGAAAAGGGTGGATACCTAGCTGAGGGGCTAAGGTACACTTCTACGGGTTGGTTTTGTGTTTGGAGGAGGTTTGGCGGAGTTTCGAGGCTTTTGAGGTGATCACTCACTATCTATTTTTCCAGCGTAACGTTAACGTGGAGAAACCTTACGTGATTTTTCTGTGTGAAATGAGGAGCCGGGCTCTGCTATTTATAGGAGGAAAACAGGGACACGGCAGGAATTAAAATTCCTTCATCGCGCTCCTTTTGATTGTACACCACGCTGGATGGATTGTGCTTTGCGGCAACTGTTTGAGGTCTGTACGCTGAAGGAAAGGGAATTGGGCGCCATGCTATAGGAATTTGGGCGCCATGCTCAAATTGGATGGGAGCCACGCCCATTTCTTTTTTTTTTGTGCTTCGAATGATTGTACCCTGCGTTGGAAAGATTGCATTTTACGGCAGAACGTTGCATGAACAGTGGCCGGGGAGCAATTTGGGCGCCACCCCCTATGAGTTTGGGCACCATGACCAAACTTGATGGTAGCCATGCCCAAATTTTAAAGTTGGTCCATTTTGAACATCCAGGTCCCTGCAATTTGTCCTTTTGCGCATCTTGCTTTGTCCTTTTGCACTTTTGACCCTGTAACTTGACATTTGTTAATGATTTAATAGGTCTTGATATATTTTTGTCATGTCACATACCAGGGGTACGAAATTGGGGTGTCTACAGCTGTAACAGGGTCCAGGGCACAACTTTCATCCCAATTCGCCTTCATCTTGTGATAGTAGAATTCAACAGAGCCCGTACCTTGTTCTAATCTATGTAAATCCTTTTCAATTTGAAAAAATCTATGTCCATCGATGCTAGAAAATCTCTCTCCCAATTCCTTCCAGACGGAATTGGCATTTATAACGTACTTAAGGCTGTTGCTAATCTCTTCATTGATCACATTGAAAATCCAAGAGATGACCATGTCATTTGCCCTAGCCCAGAAAGGGAACAAGGGGTCTTCTTTCTCTGAAATTTGAAAACTTCCATCCAGTATCCCTAACTTGTTCTTGGCTGAAATGGCTATCTCGAAAGATCTCTTCCAGGAATTGAAGTTGTCGCTTCCAGTCAATTTCGTGGCAATAAGGACAAGTCTTGGATGATCGTTGTTGTGAAGATAAAGGGGATGCATGTTGGAGTCAATTCCAATCTCCATGGTTGCAGTCTTGTTCTTCGATTGAGAGGGAATGGTTTTAGGGTTAGAGGGTTCATCTCCCATGGCGAGAAGAAATGGATGAGGGATTGAAGGGAGAAAATCAAGAATCAAAGGATCCTTGCTCTGATACCATGAAAACTTAGAAAAGGCTTTTCTGAATTTGATCAAGAATTGGAATAAACTTCCCGCTCACAGTTTTGATTACAAGGGAAGATATATATGTACCAAACAAACGGGAACAGACAAACTAACTAACAGAAACTAAGAGGCTAACAGAAACAAACAAACCCTTAAAGTTACACAAAGAACCCTAAACAAACTAACATTACAACCAAGGGCTGTAACTTTCCAAAAATATGCTATTGATGAACTTCCTCCATTTAGCATTTGTCTCTCCAAATTTTGCACACTTCTGCATTTCTGTTTCATCTCTGAACTGTAGGGTATTCAGCTTGTATTTTCCATAGTTAATAAAGAAGACGACAGCAGCCTTAAGAAAAGAAGGCCAAAGGAGAGAGACCGGCGGAGAAAGGTTGCACGAGAGAGAGAAAACGATGGGTGTGAAAATTGGGGGTTTTAATTAATTTAGGATAGGTTTAGGTTTTTCTATTATATAGGTATTGCAATTTAATAAAATAAAAATCCAAAATTGTTACAAATTTGTTGCAATTTAGGCGCCATATGTTCCCTCCATTTAGCATGCAACGGAACTTGAAACATAACCTTAAAACAGAATTGCATCAGTTGCAAATTTTTTCTAATTTGGCAGCATAGTTCCCTCCAATTATTCCCACGAAAAAGTATTGCAACTGAAATAGTTTCCGTTGCAGTGTCCGTTAAAAAATTAAATAGCACGTTGGATTTCGTAGCTTGCCTTTCAACTTGCAACCGATTTCAATTCGGTTGCGAATTTCCGTTGCTGTTGCCCTGTTTTCTTGTAGTGAAACTCGTTTATTAATTTTAATTCATGATTTAGTTCCATCATCAACACTTTTTTTATATCTGATTTAACATGTATAAGTAAGTAAAAAATAAAAAATTATCGGGTTTCCATTTTTTTTTACATGTAGCTAGCTGTCTCAAAAAATTGGTCATATCTCGATTTATAGATTTTTTTTACAAAAATAACTTTGGTTATGATGAAATAGAGAAAAAAAATGTCAGATCTTGATATTATTATTAATTGATTGTATGTGAATTAGTTTTACTTCAAAGTGTGCGTATATGAATTAGTTTCAAAATTGTTGTTTTATTCCATATTTATTTTTCCTAGCCTGGATATTGATGCAAAGAAATTGACAAAAAACTTAGTTTTGTTATCTCTCATATTTCTACTATGCATATTTTTCTTAATATACTAAATTAGAAGTGCTTCTAAATTTGGAAAGTCACTTTTGGCGGGAACTTTCCAAATCTTGCTCATCTCCTTTTATATATGTATTTATTTATATATATTTATATATATAATTTAACAAACTAAGTAAAAGAAGTAGAAATTTATAGATCTTATGCAAACATAGGGGTGGTAATTGGGTGTTACCGGATAATTGGGATGAAACCATTATCTATCCAATATAGTTAATGAGTGTTATTGGATAATATCCAATTCTATCCATTAATAAATGGATATTATCCAGATAATACACAATAAGTAACATCATATTTTAATTTGTTTTTAAGTATTATTTTCCTACATATCTTATTATTCACTAATCACAACACATAAAAAAAAATACACAAAACTAGACAAAAACCCATAAACACACACACACACACACACTCTTACAAGCATAAACCTTAACAAAGACACACACACACACTAGTTGTAAGACTATATATATATATATATATATATATATATATATATATATATATATATATATATATATATATATATATATATATATATATATGCAAGCACTCACACAACAACTTTTCAAAAAATAACACAATCATAGCATGTATTAATTACAATTGGCAAGCAAAACAACCATAGCTTGGGGACCATTCTAGGAAACTCTATATCACAAAATATTTCAGTTGTCTCGGCACATGTTGGCTATAAAATATTTTTGTTCTTACAAATAAATTAGAGAAATTATAGTAGAATCAAAAAAAGTAATGGATGCAAATATTAAAAAAACAACAAGTAGTGAATAGTCAATCATTCTGACTATACTAACAAACACCCACAACTATCAGACCAAAATACTCTCTTCGTTCCGAGTAAAAAGTCCACTATTTCATTTCGGGATGTTTCACTTAAATAGTCCACTTTAAAAAATTGAAGTATAAAAGTGTAATTTTATAACTAATGAACTACTAAAAATTAATGAAATGAAATGGATCATCAAATATTAAAAAATACAAATTTTTTGTTAAAAAATGTCATAATTTGTGGTCATGAATTTTTATTATAAAAAATGTATATTAAACTTGTGTAGACTTTGTTTTCTTTTTTGCCTTACTAACTTTTAATTTCTAGCTAAATATTTTTTAAACCAAATGAAATGGAGCAACAAATATTAAGCTAAATAAATGAAATTGAGTCAACTGCTAATTTAACAAAATGAAATTGACAAGTAAATGAAAAGTTTGCGGTACAATAAGTTGATGCAATTTAGGTGCAATTTTTATAAAATACAAATAAAATTTAAATTTAAATACTTATATCCATTATAATTATAAATAATCCAAGACAAAATAATAAATAAGTTCATAATAATCAACAACTTTTATGATTACTTGTTTATATTTATATTACACTTTCAAATAAATTTCAAAAATGAGTCTAGCTTGGTGGTAGCAAACTTTGGTATAAAATAATTTAATACAAGTTTGAATCTTGTTAATAGCAAGTTTCATTTCTATTTATTATCATTTTTAACTAAAGAACATATAATGGTGGTGGTGGCGGACGTTGGGGGCAGATGATGGTGGCGGTGGATGAAGGTGCATGGCGGTGGCAGTGGGTGGTGGCGGCAGGTGGTGGTCAGAGGCTGTGATACGTTGGCGGCATACGGTTGTGACCAGAGGTTGGTGGCGATGGGCGGCAGATGGTGGTGGCGGTGGGCAATGGTGATTGGTGACGGTTGTCGGAGTTGAGAAGTGGTGGCGGTAGGTGAAGGCGGGTGGTGGTGGTGACATTAGTTGATAAACCAAATTATTGTAGTGACATTAATGGATAAACCCAATGGATAACCGATTAATATCCATAATTTATCCATTTTGTTATTGGTCTCTAATGGTTGTAATCCATTAACACTCATTAACTTAATTGGGTGTTAATGATAACACCCAATAAATCTTTTATAATGGTTATAGGCAAAGATTTGTGTAGGAAACGGAGCCCCATTTAGGAATTCGTGAGTTAATAAATAAACATGTTAAAAAAAAATTTACATTACATATTAGTTGAGTTGGTCAGTGGCATCCTTTAAAGGTTTAGAACGTGGAGGTCGATTGTTCGAAATTCTCAAGCTTATACTATTATAGTTTTAATGCTCTTTAATGAAAAATTCTTCTATTTGCTCCGGTGCCCCTGTACTTTCAATGTTTGCCGCCAAAATTCGTATGTTTCTCACGCCTTGCAATTTAATCCTTTGTCAGCTCCGTTAACCATCCGTTAATATCAATTGCCTTTGGATACTTGACGGATCCTAACTAACTTTGACGAAATGCTAAATGACACATTTTATGCCAAACGTGACACATTTAAAACACAAAGGTGATACATTTTAATGTTAAAAGTGACATTATAAAGGAAAAATTCTTAAGTTTTACACTATTATAGTTTTAATGCTCTTTAATGAAAAATTCATCTATTTGCTCTGATGCCCCTGTACTTTCAATGTTTGCCGTCAAAATTCTTATGTTTCTTACGCCTTGCAATTTAATCATTTGTCGGCTCCGTTAACCATCCGTTAATATCAATTGCCTTGAGATACTTGACTGATCCTAATGGATTTTGACAAAATGCTAAATGACACATTTAAAGTCAAACGTGACACATTGAAAATACAAAAGTGACACATTTTAATGTTAAAAGCGACACTATAAAGGAAAATTTATTTTAATTCTCATTAAAATACAAAGTAACACTCTTAAAACTAAAAAGTGACACATTTAATACTGAAAAGTAACATATTTAATACTAAAATTCACATTGTTAATAGTAAAAAGTGACACTCTGTATTTATAAACATGAGGGGTGGTGCTGTAATTTTCAAAAACTAAGGGTTGCATTGAGATTTCTAAATTTTGCCCCATTGAGTTTGGATAGATCCATCTTACAGATAAGGATCCGTAAGACCGCCTTACAGGAGACCACCACATGGTTATATTGGATAACTCATTAATCCTGATAAAATTTTGCCACCCCTATGCAAACGTATGGTTGTCGATCTAGTTTATTTAGCTTTAATTAGCATCTATTATATGTATGTTATACGCAATATTAACAAATCTGATGAAATGAAAAAATATATTATTTTTTTTGCGGGCTTTACCCATTTTTTCCACAGCCCTATGCGAGTCGGATTGGGCCAAGAGATTCAATGATCGTTAAATTTGCGGGCTTTTCTGTCCCGTTTGCCCGTTTTGACAGCTCTACTTACAGATATATTTTGTAAATGAATCATCTTTACCCGACTCATTGTCTATTATTTCTAAATTTTTCTAACCGGTAAATTGATCACATTATGTTGTAAATCTCTCCGTCTTTTTACCAAAAAGTTGTGTTATGGATCCTTCATTTGCACTTATACTTTGTTTTATTTACAGATCTAAATTTTTTGCGGACATTACTAATTGCGCATTAGCCTAAGAGCATGAACAACAAAGTTCTCTATTTGGGGAGCTTAAGCTCCATTTTTTTTTATTACAAAAATGTCATTAAGCTCCCCAATAAAAATACTCTTTCAACAATGCACAAACTCCAACACTTTTATATACATCATCATCTTTATCTCCAATAATTTAATATTTTTATAGAAAAATGGCTAGAAATTTGAAAAATTCATAGAAATTTTTTATGATATCTAAATGAAACAAACCAAATCTCTATTTGTAGGTAAAAATGTTTACTTTAATACAGGAAAAAAATATTTTTTATGGCTGAAAATTAACGAAAAAAGGAAATGGAGGAAAAGTGAATAGTGATGCATGTGGAAAGGAGGGAGGAAGAGGCAACATGTGGCAGGTTTTTTGTCCATTTTGGTTGTTAAGCTCCGGAGCTTATGAAGCTCCCAAACCACCTTTATGCTTAATTAAGCAACATTAAGTTCCCTTGTTGTTTAGTATAATCTCTAGGAATCCTTTAAGCATTGGTCTTAGCTCCTTTGTTGTTTGTGGTCTAAGCACTCCAAGATCTGGTAAGAACATATGTAAAAAAGGTAATTTACTGTTTTGTGTTTCAAACTTACTATCTTGCATAGTACACTTGGATTCAATTTTTATTTTGATTAAGTTACATCCTAGAAATGTAGTCAGATTTACTCCATCTTTTACACCCATTTGAAAAATCTAATTATTAAGGGATATATTAATATTATTAAAGTTAGTCATAATTATAAAAATAGTTAATCATAAACAATGTACTTACAACACAAGTGAAGGTTAAATATGAAATGTTACAGAAATTAGAAGTATAATTTTTTAAAATGGACTATTAGAGTGACACATACAAAAATAGTATAGTGGACTCTTTGTCCGGAACGAAGGAGTATTAATTTTAATATATATAACTAAAAACCTTAATTAATTTTTGTTAATCCGTGTGTTGGATTAAATAAGATAATAATTTTAGGATGAAAGAATAAATAATTAAAAAAATTAAGACACGAACTCTTTGGATAAAACGGAGGGAGTATCACCAAATTCTACCAGATAAATGTACTAAAATGACAATTTTAGCCTTTATCTTTATTTTAATTGTTGTCAAACAGCCTAAACCTTATTCAAGCGTTTCTCCTCCTTTGCATTGCACTTTCCTTTTTTTTTTTAATGGATGAAGTTTCTCTGAATTATTTTTTTTAAAAAACGATTAATTTAAATGGAAAAAAAATTAATCAAACACAGACAACAATTTAAAGCGGTAGGATTAGCGCAGATAAATTAGGATGGTTTGATTTTAAAGTGGCACAGCCCACATCACTCTCTCTCTCTCTCTCTCCCTCCCTCAATCGCGGTCAACTTCAAGAACCATGCAGCCGTCAAGTTCATCAGCGATGGAATCGAAAGCTCAATTGAATAAAAGATTGAAAACCGGAGAGCCCTCTCGCTCTCCCTCTCCCTCTCCCTCCCCCTACATCATAATAAGTAACTCATCGTGGTCTACTTCAACCACGGAGCCGTCAGGTTCAACAGGGACGAAGGCGAAATCTAAACTTGCTAAACTAATGGAAACCGGAGAGTTAATGCCGGTAGAATTCTTCAACCAGACCATCCTCACAGATTTTCGTTTCGAGCCTAATGATCATCAACTTCTCGAGTATCTGAGAAAAAAGATATTGAGGATTCAGATGCCGGCACACCATATAATAGAGGTCAATGTTTACGCACATACTCCGGAGTATTTGGCCGGTATTTTTTTCCCGCCACTTTTTTTATCAAGAATCTTTGATAAAGATTCCATAG
Source organism: Codonopsis lanceolata (assembly GCA_013146195.2). Taxonomy (NCBI): domain Eukaryota; kingdom Viridiplantae; phylum Streptophyta; class Magnoliopsida; order Asterales; family Campanulaceae; genus Codonopsis; species Codonopsis lanceolata. The sequence goes on along the minus strand of JABEVN020001825.1, from coordinate 10,149 downwards.
ACATCCAAGATTTGACTTCTTTTCTTAAACTTTGACTTGGACTAGAAATGTATTTTGTATTCGAGTTTTCTAACCCCGCTCTGTTTCTGTTTCCTCAGATACGTACAACACCATAAGAAAAAATGTCTGGTATTTCTTTACCCCTGTTCATATCTTTGGTTCTGAATCTTTGAATTGGAAAGCTTCGGGGCCTTCTACTCCGATAACTAAGGATGGCGAACTTCTGGGCTTCAAGAAGCCAATGGATTATTTTCAAGGAAATGAGAAAAGTGATTGGGGAATTGTGGAGTATACCCTGAATATGGAGAAACTCTCTTTGCCTATGCCTAAACATGATGACCATTGGATATTGTGCGAGCTTTTTAGGAAATCAATGCTCAACAAATTTATTCCACAACAAATAGCCAACGAAGAAGTCGACCAGAACTTTGTTACATCGGACTTTTAGATGGTTTTCAGGTTTTAAATCTTTTAGGTGACAATCTGTTTGCCTATACATTTTGTTACATTGGACATTTCACTTTCTATTCAAATTTTGTCGCTGATCACTAGATGTTGTTTTAGATCACTGATTAATGTTATTTTAGTCATGATGGAATCTGTTGTCAAGAATAAATTTCAAGGAATAGCAACAGGACATTTATCTGGTTTATGACTTGGGAATTTCAGGTAGTCTTGTTAAGAGTGACTTAATTTACTGAGGTCTTGTCTTGAGTTTGATGAGGCCAGCCAGGTGATACTCAGACATCCCATACATGGATCTCTTGGCTAATCAAGAGAACTACTCCTCGAAACTATTGTTTAAACTGATCGATAGTATTTTTTTGAAAGAAAGAATAGATGATGAAGCTTAATACTTTTTCTCAACACAGTCATATAAGGGGGTTATCTATTTGGGACACCCTTACCAGATGCCTCCAATTTTAAGTCAAAATGAGACTTATTTTCTCAGATTTTTCCTTTCATGAAATATGTCCAAAGATAAAATAAGTCAAACTGTGTTAATGTTAACATAAAGAATCAAAGCAAACAGATGCAGGAATCAAACAGGACCAGCTAGCATGAAGCTGCTAATCTCAGGGGGTTTCAATGCTCTATCTGTAACAGGCATAGAAGCTATAAGGGTAGCGGGTGTAAAAAGGCTGTTATGTTAGTTAGGCTGTTAATCTCTTCCCCCTTCCCTCTTCTGTATATATATACAGCAGCCGCACATCAATTTGAATTATCAAGAAATACAATAAAATCTTCATATTACTTCTTCATCAAAACCAATCAATGTTGTCAAGATTACACTTAATTTCTCATGGTATCAGAGCCAAAGATCAATCCAGGATTAGCAATCAGTCCCAATCTCCTCCATCTAATCAAGCTCCACACTGGTAATTCTCCTAAACCCTCTCTCCCCCAATCTAAATCTTGCTCCTTCATCTCACAATGACCGACCCCACTGCCAAAATCGACACCAAAGTCACAAAGGATGGAGGTTCCAGTTCCTGCACTGACGATTATGATCTCCCTGAATCTACCCTTCAACTCAGTCGGCCATCCCTTTACCTTCATCCCAATGATCACCACAGGATGACCCTGTGAAACCCTAACCAACACAAACTTCAACCAATGGAAAATCTCCATCACAACTGCCCTCTCCGCAAAGAACAAACTAGACATGGTAAAGGGATTGAACAAGAAACCTGTTCCTCCTTCCAAGTACATCAGTTCTTGGGAAAGATGTAACAGCATGGTCATTTCTTGGCTACTAAACTCTGTCAACTCAGAAATCAGACAAAGCATAGTATATCTCTCAACTGCACACGAAATCTGGGATGACATCATGACCAGATTCACACAAAGTGATGCCCCAAAGATCTTCCAGATTCAGAAAAATATCATACTATGCACTCAGGGAGACCTAACCATCAATGCCTACTACACTAAGTTCAAAGGCCTATGGGATGAATTAGCAAATCTTCTCCAGAAACCAAGATGCTCATGTGGCTGTACATGTGGTGCAATCAATACTCAAGAGGAACATGATCATGTTACAAAACTAACACAATTCCTTATGGGGCTTTCTGAGAGGTACACAGATGTGAGAGGACAAATTCTCAGAATGCATCCTCTCCCCACAGTGGTCAAGGCAGTTTCAATGCTCATTCAAGAAGAGGGGCAAAGATCACAAAGTAATTCTGCAAATTTTGAAAGCATATCATCTGCCCTTATGGGAAGAATTGTCCCCAACAGGTTCAACAAACCAAGATCTGCGGCAGATCTCCTCAAATGCCCAAATAAAGGGAAGCAAATAAAGGGAAGCGTGCGTGATCCTTGTCATGTCATGGTGACACTCATCAAAAGGATAAATGCTTCTTTATACAAGGACTTCCTGAATGGCATCCTCTATTTGGCACAAAACCTGATCCAAGCAAGATGCCAAGAAACAAGGCAAAGATCAAGATTAACTCATCCATTAATAATGCAGTCACTCAACCAGTCAAAGAAACATGCGGAAGCAAGAAAAGAGATGAACAAAACAACAATGCGGGCTGCGCTTCACACTCACACGGACAACTCCAACAGCTCATGTCAATTCTGAATAACTCCAAGAACACCAATTCTGTAGCTGCTCAAATGGATACTCCAGAAGAACATATGTCAGGTAACTTTAATCAGAATTTTATGGTCTCTTGTCTTGCTTATACAAAGCCATCTCAGTTTGACTGGATCATTGACACTGGTGCAAGCCACCATATCACCACTTCCTTTGAATGTCTCACCAATCCCACAAGTGTAAGCACTATGATACACTTGCCCAATGGTAAGTCCTGCTCAATCACTCACAAAGGCACGTCATCCTAGCGAGGTAACATTACTCTTAAAGATGTCTATCTAGCTCACGAATTTCAATGTAACCTAATTTACGAAACAAACTAATAGGCGACAATAATGTATGCTTAATCTTCTACGCTTCATCATGCTTCATTCGGGACCTTTCTCAAAAAACATTCGGGAAGATTGGTAGAATTGATGGAGGCCTCTACAATCCACGCATCATAAGCAATCTGCTTACTCTGAATGCAAGAAATACTTTGATCCAGACCCTTGTAAACACAGTAATACTTTCTCTATTAACAAACCTATCAACAAACTATACTTGTGGCATATTAGATTAGGACATGCTCCTGTACAGTCAATAAGACACATCAGTTCTCTGAATATGCAATCTAATTTTACTTCCAATGTTCACTGTGAAATTTGCCATCTATCTAGACAGACTAGACAGCCATTTCCCCTAAGTGACTCTCACAGCACTAGTCCCTTTGACCTAATTCTTTGTGATGTTTGGGGTCCCTCTGAGAAAAGCCACTTATGATGGACATACCTCCTTCCTTACCATAGTAGATGACTTTTCGAGGGGTTACATGGACCTTCCTTCTAAAGCCAAAAATCAAGTACATCAAACCCTCCAATTCTTCTTTAATATGGTCAAAAACCAATTTAAAACAGATGTCAAACATCTCAGAACTGATAATGGCACTGAGTTCCTTAATGATGGAGTTGGAAATCTATTGGCTTCTCTAGGGCTCTTACATCAGTGCACTTGTGTTGACACCCCTCAGCAAAATGGAAGAGCTGAGAGGAAGCACAGACACCTTCTAGAACTGGCAAGAGCCCTAAGGTTCCAAGCAAATCTTCCAAAAGATTATGGGGTGATTGTCTATTAACAGCCACCTACCTTATAAACAGGCTACCCAGTTGTCCTAAAACTCAAGACACCCTTTGAAACCTAACGGGTTCACCTCCAACTATAGTCACCTTAGAACTCTAGGTTGCCTATGCTATGCCTCAACCCTATCTCACAATAGGGACAAACTTTCCCCTAGAGCCAAGAAGTGCATCTTCCTAGGCTACCCTAGCAATAAGAAAGCCTACAAAGTCTATGATATTAATACTCATCAAGTATCCTACAGCAGAGATGTAATCTTCTATGAATCAATATTTCCCTTTAAAAAGGACATCACTAAATCACCTCATGATAGCCTATTCCCTTCATATACCATCAACCCCATCCTTGAGGAAGAAAATCAAATATCAACTGAAGACACTAACCCCACTCATGATCAGGATACCAGTCCTCATGCAGATGAGACACAAGATGATCATCACACTCCTATCACCAATGATCTTAACACACAACTCTCATCTCCACAATTAAGACCTCAAAGACACAAGACTATCCCATTGATTCCAAGACTACACCGATCTTCCCTCAACATTTACCCAACCGCCAATTGTACTACACCTATCCTATCACAAACTTACGTAACTATGCCAATGTATCCTCTTCATACAAAGACTTCTCACATAACATATCTACCACTCATGAACCAAAAACCTATCAACGAGGCCATCAAGGACCTCTATGGTCCCAAGCCATAAAAGAAGAACTTCAAGCTCGGAAAAGAACAACACATGGATCCTACAAGACCTCCCGCCAATAAGAAAAGCGAGGCGCAAATGGACATTTAGGATCAAAGTACAACACTTGATGGCACCATCAACAAATACAAAGCGGACTAGTGGCCAAAGGGTACACTCAAATTGAAGGGGTTGATTACTTTGAGACATTTTCACCGGTTGCTAAAATGACCTCTGTCAAGGTTCTTCTTGCCATAGCGCCACTAAAAAGCGGACAATATCCCAGCTGGATATATCCAATGCATTCCTTCATGGAGACCTTCATGAAGAAGTGTACATGGATCTTCCCCCTGGATATCTTCCTAATCTAACTCAAGGAACCAATCCTACTGTATGCAAACTATCTAAGTCTCTCTATGGCCTAAAACAGGCCCCTAGACAATGGTTTGAAAAACTGTCAACCACTCTTCTCAACTATGGCTTTCAGCAATCTCAAAGTGATTACACTCTCTTCTATCTTAACTCCAAGTCTCACTTCATAGCTACGCTTGTCTATGTAGATGATATTCTTATAACGAGTTCAAGTGAGTGACGGTCGATCAACCAAGTCAAGGACTACCTGAAATCTGCCTTTCCTGTGAAAGATCTTGGTCCCTTAAAGTACTTCCTTGGTCTGGAAGTAGCAAGGAACAAAAGTGGAATCTGTCTACATCAAAAGAAGTATGCAATGGAGATAATTACAGATAGTGGACTGATAAATGCCAAGCCCTCACACCAATTGAAAAGGACCATAAGCGGCCACTACATCTTCTACATATATGGCGAGATCCCGGCCCACGGAAGACTAATTGGGAGACTTATCTACCTCTCGTCACTAGACGACATATCTACGGTGTTCAAGTACTTAGTCAATTCATGTCCAACCCCATGGATCATCATTGGAATGCGGCCTTAAGACTAGTCAAATACATCAAAGGAACCACTGTCGTGGCCTATTCTTCTCCAATGCCTCATCTACCAACCTTACGACCTCTGTGATTCGAGGATCGGGCACACTATCACAAGAAAATCTCTCTCGAGCTTGCATCTATCTAGGCAACTCTCTCATATCATGGAAATGTAAAAAGCAACCAACAGTTAGCAGATCCTCAGCAGAAGCTGAGTATAGAAGCATGGCTGACACATGCTGTGAGCTAAAATGGCTAACATCCTTACTCAAGGACTTCAATGTGAAGACCAATCTTCCGGCCTCTACTATGCGTGACAACCAATCAGCCATTCACATCTCTGTCAATCCAGTATTTCATGAAAGAACAAAGCATATTGACATAGATTGTCATTTAGTCAGAGAAATGATTCAAAAAGGAGTTGTCTCAACTAGATACATACCCTCTGATGATCAGCCTGCAGATCTGTTCACCAAAGCCTTACCATCACCTCAGTTCTATCATCTTCTCACCAAGTTACCAATCTTCAATCTATTCAATCAGACTAGTAACTTGAGGGGGGATGTTAATGTTAACATAAAGAATCAAAGCAAGCAGTGGGAATCAAGCAGGGACCGGCTAGCATGAAGGCTGCTAATCTCGGGGGTCTCAATGCTCTATCTCGTAACGGGCATAGAAGCTATAAGGGTAGCGGTGTAAAAAGGTGTTATGTTAGTTAGGCTGTTAATCTCTTCCCCCTTCCCTCTTCTGTATATATATACAGCAGCCGCACATCAATTTGAATTATCAAGAAATACAATAAAATCTTCATATTACTTCTTCATCAAAACCAATCAATGTTGTCAAGATTACACTTAATTTCTCAAACTGAGATTACGATTTGTTTATCCTATTCAGATTGATCTTTCTCTTCTACCTTGCGATGCGCTATCTAGCCGATGCAGGCGATGGGAAGGGAGGATTCCAACCGACTCCCTTCAATCATCAAAGCAAGGTAGCTAGAACAGAGGAATAGAACTAGAGATGAATCTGTTTTTTTCTTTTTATTTCTTCTTGAGCACTTGAAGTACCTAGATGGCTGGAATACCATTGCTATTTCCAACTCGTTTCAGCCTTTGTCGAACAATAGGTGGAGAGTCCAGTGCGAGCTATGTGTGAGAGGAACTTTGAATAGGCTTGTAGAATCGCCTGATGTATGAAGGTGGGTCTAACAATTGCGTTGTGAAATGCAAATGTGGCGCTGAAGATGATGGGAGAGGATGGCGTAAGGCGGAATGTGAGGACAGTGAGACTCTTCCTACACTCTTTTAAACTCTTCGTCTTTCTTCAATGGTGTCTTAGTTCATCTTTTTTAAGTGGGTGTGAAGTATGGGTTTCCCAATCCACCTAGGGGCTACATCCATATGTTTCCACCAACATGATGATGAGAACATGTGAAGATATATTTATATCATAATTAACCTCACCTCAACAACAAATAATCAATTTTCACATCATATAATGCATAAATTCGAATAGAGTTAAATAATTATGCATATAATGCATATGTACTGGTGACAACATGATAAATGGAGCAGCGTTGGGTGGCGGATGGGGGCATCTTCGATACGTTCTTTTGGCCATACAACCCCTCTCTTTCTTTTGCTTTCTTCGATCCTACGTACTATTTATCTTTTCGAACGGAAGGAATAATAAATCATTAAAAAATGAAGAAGGTAGAAAACCTTGTGTCTCCATGGTTGAATTGCGGTTCCTGAATTGGGGTCTAATTTAAAACTTCCGTTAACACGGGAGCATTCTCCCAATGATTGAAATCCAGCGATGGTACTATATAAATGGTTCGACTCGGAACTTGCTCGTTGAGCTCAGAGCATTCACGATATTGTTAACACCCTCCCCATGACTGCGCTCGGTTAGAACTTGCGTCAATCCCGCATTGTTTTTCCTTCTCCGGGGAGGTCATTGGGTTTGTTTCTTGATCTTCTTTGTTTGGGTAATTTGTCTTTCTTGTACGTCGGCGCATAGAACCCGCCGTCTAACTGCATGTAACATTGTTTGCGGACAAACATTAGTGATAATCTAAGACATGTTGAAACCTAATAAGTCTTGAATTATCTACAAGTGTGCACCTTCATGTCATTAGGAGCTCTTCTGTTTGGACCAACTCCATTGTTATTATCATTCTTGTCTTCAGTAGCGATTCTATATTCATGCATAATCCATTCCGTCTTTTTTCCATTCTTATCTTTTGATTTCCCTTCATAATTTTAGGGTCACTCTCATTTTGCACCAAAATATAGGTACTCTATGATGTGGCATACTCTCATTGGCTGAACATTTTGTGGGTCCCAACACTTTAGCCAATGAAAGTGTACCACATCATAGAATACCCATATTTTGGTGCAAAATGAGAGTGACCCAAGCATTACCCTTTTTTCCTACCACCTATTACTCCATTGCTAAGGATTTTGGTATCGGCTCCCGTGGTATACTAAAGGTAGGGTATTTCCATTTAGAAGTTGTATTCACAAAGAGTTATGGTTTAGGAAAGACCGTGTTATTGGCTCACAGAAATTGGGGATACTTGATTGAGATTGCCTCATATTAATCACATCTATACTGACATCGTATCAACAATCCTCATGCTTTGATATGGGGAAGTTCAAACTGATCGATCGAGTAGGGCCCCCAATATAGGAGGCCAAATTTTATAGATTTGTAGACTAGTTTTATTTAGATATAAAACTAAGAATGAAAATGTTATAAGTGAACTGTCGTTTGGCTTAATTGGTTGGGTATTTGTTTAAGATTGTGAGTGGAGTGGGAGGTCTTTGGTTATAGCCTCTTCCATTGTTATCTTTGTAATTATCTAATTTATTTTGAATCTACAAATCAATTATTAATTTTTTTATATGCAAATTGTATCGCATTTCAGATTCATTTCGTGCTTATGGCAGCGTCAAGATGAGGCGATGTCAAGATAAGACGGTGTTAGTATTCAAGTAAATCAATATAATAAATAATATATATATATATATATATATATATATATATTATTAATTTTTTTATATGCAAATTGTATCGTACTAGATACTGTGTCCGTGCCTATGGCACAACGCCAGTATGGGACGATGTCAGTATAAGACGGTGTTAGTATTCAAGTAAATCAATATAATAAATAATATATATATATATATATATATATATATATATATATATATTAAATATTATATATATATATATATATATATATATATATATATATATATATATATATATACTAGAATATAACTATTTCATCAAATAGATTTAATAGCCCATTTTACATGAAGGAAAAAATAAGAAAGAAGAATACAAAGTTTAAAAGAGAACAAAAAAACTAAGCCTTGAAATGATGGAAAGCCGATTGAAATAAAAACGTAGGAAGAAAAAAAAAACATAAATAGGAAACGGTTAGATTAGGTTAAGATAAAAACAATTTATGAGATTTAGGAAGAAAAAGTGAATAGGAAACGGTTAGATTAGGTTGAGATAAAAAAGCGGTTTAGATGAGATTTATAAATGAGATAAAAACAGTTTAGATTAGATTAGGAATCTTCTTGACAGTCCTGATTCAGGGGGACACATGTGCCAGACGGAATAAATTACAAAAGAAAAATGTGAATAGGAAACTTGATTAGATTAGGTTGAGATAAAAACATTTTAGATGAAATTTATATATGAGATAAAAACAGTTTAGATTAAATTAAGAATCTTCTTGACAGTCCTGATTCAGGGGGACACATGTGTCAGGCGGATTAAATTACAGCCGTTTGATATAAGTAAAAATAATCAATCTCAGCCGCTCTTTATCCCACTGAACTCTATTGTATAGTAGATACTTCCCTATACTATTTGAGATGTTTTACATTATAATTAACTTTTAAAAAATAACTTATAATTTTCACAATCGGTTTCAAGTTTTTTTTGTAATTTTTATTTTGATATTTAATTTTGAGATGTTTCACATTATGGTAACTTTTAAAAATAACTTTATAATTTTCATAATCGGTTCAAGTCTTTGTTCCGCCATTTATGTAAAAAAAATTTATTTTAGTTCTACGGTCAATTATTAATTTTTTTTATATGCATATTATATCATATACTTTCCCGATTTAGTTAAATAGTCTCATTTACTATTTTGAGATATTTTATGTAATAATTAACTTTTAAAAAATATACTTATAATTTTCACAATCTTTTATCTTTATCCTCCACTTGTATTGTATGTATAATGGTTGTGTTTAAGTACTTTTTTATTAATTACTAACTTCAAAACTACTTATATATGTTTTAGTTACTCCGGAACTTAATAAATGAAGAATTACTATATAAAGATAAAGATGAAATTTGGAGTATGTTAGCAATTGGGCTTGTGGCCGATTATTATACTTCCGCACATGGAATATATTTATATTATTAAAGGATAATTAGTTTCCTAATCCGAAGGAGTTCGGGATTGACTTTACTTATCTTACAAGAAATAAGTTTCTTATACAATAATATAAATAGGGCAACTAAAGGAGTAAAACTCTAACACAAAAAACACCTAGGAGAAGAACACGTCTTCTCCCTTTTGGACGCCCCTCTCTCTCTCTCCTATATTCTATCTCATCAAAATACTCTCTCTAGCCTAATCATCAAGAGACTTAGATTTGCGGTGTGAACCAGAATTGATATTCGTTCTCGTGATATCAATCCACTTGAGGAAAGACTTGCGGGGATTGGTGATAGTTAAAAAGATCTTGAT
>JABEVN020001824.1:0-23510 GCA_013146195.2 Codonopsis lanceolata | reverse complement strand
TTCATTAAATGGTGACATCATGTTTAGTCTTGCCTATTTGTAGAATTTTGAGTTAAAGGTCATTATTTTAATGCCATACCATCTTTTCAGGATGCCCATGAAGATGCGGTATTCTTAAGAGAATATGAACAATGATGAGTACTTTTCTTTAGGAGGGTTGAAGATCAAATTAAATGAAATATTTTCCAGTGCATTAAAAGAATTGGCAAAGAGATGGTTTATGAACCTAACACCAAATAGTGTTTATACTTGGGCTCAATTATATGATTTGTTTATGAGTAAATTTTACAAACATGCATCTCTTACGGATATAGAAAACAAATCATGTCATTCCAAAATGAACCAGTGAAACATTCCATGAGTCATGGGATAGATTTAAAAATGCTCATTATGTGTCCTCATCATAATTTGGCTCAACATGTGTTAGTGCTTCAATTTTATCATTCGCCAAAGCTTACAAACTATGGTTGATAGTGCATTGGTGGTTCTATTAATAGAATGACACCGTAGCAGAAGAATTATTTGAGATGCTAGTATTAATTCCCAAATGTAAAAGTGCTAGAGGTAAAAATAGAGCCTATATCAATTGCAAGATAATTCAAATACACAAGCTCAATTTGAAAATTGGCAAATTCAAGAAGCATGTGCTTATGTGGATTATATTCTCATGCTACTAATTTTTGTCCGTCAAGTGCTATGTATTCTCGAACAATGCATGCTATGAATATGTACCTCAAAGGCCAAGGAATGATCCCTATTCAAACACATATAATCCTCGGTTGGAGGAATCATCCTAACTTTTCTTGGGGAGGAAATAAGCCTTTGCAACCTCAACAATTCCAACCTCAACCACCACAACCTCCACAGCTTGCCAAATCAAAATCGGTTGAGAATTGAAGAAGTTCCCAAGCAAGAAGTAGCTAGTAAAGGTCAAGCAATTTTGATGAAGTACATGCTTGAAGAAATTGAAAATCAAGAAACACATTGCAAATTCAGAAGATAAAAAAGAGAAGAAGGGAAGTTCCTAGTCAAACCGAGCAAGCTAAGTCAATCACCGCCTTGCGGCGGTAAGGTGATAGGTGAAGAGGTAAGTGATCCCGATCCTTCTTCTAATATGCATGCTACAAGAGAAAATTCAAAAGAAAATTCGAAAAGGAAATTGAAAAGAAATCAAAAGATAATGATAGTAATAAAGAGAATAATGAATCAAGTAAAGAAGAGAAGTAGAAGTAGATGTTCCAAATAAGGAACAAGAAAAAGAAATTCAAAATAAAGATAATACAATTGAAGTTGAAAAAGAGTTGGATCAAGAAGAAGAGGAACCTTATGTGGCTCCACCACCTTATGTTCCTCCAATTCCGCTTCCAAGAAGACTTATGAAAACCGAATGGACAAACAATTTCTCGGAAATTTATAATATGTTATCCAAAGTGAATGTTAATCTCCCTTTGCTTAATGTTATTAAAAATATTCCAGCTTATGCAAAGTTTTTCAAAGATCTTCACTCTAAGAAACACAAGTTTGAAAACAATGAAAAGATTGTTGTTTCTAAAACGTAAGCTCTGCTTACAACCCGAATTACCACCTAAGTTGAAAGACCCGGTAGCTTTAATATCCAAGTTTCCTTGGGAAGCTCTAAAAAGATGAAAGCAATGCTAGATTTAGGAGCAAGTATTAATTTGATGCCTTTTGGTCTATAAACAATTAGGTTAGGAGAACTAAACCCACTAATATGCAATTACAATTAGTCGATCGTTCGCTTAAATATCCTTTGGGTATAGTGGAAGATATCCTAGTTCAAAGTTGATAAACTAATCATTCCAGCTTGACTTTGTGGTTCTAGAGATGGAAAGGAAGATATGCACTAATAATGAAGTCCCAATATTGTTAGGCATAACCATTTATGGCAACCGCCAATACAATGATTAATGTGAAAATGGTAAACTCACAATGTCGCCCTAGGTGAAACTGTTGAAATCTCTGTGTTTGATGCCATGAATAGACCTAGTGACATAAGTGCCTGTTTTTCAATAGATGAGATTGAAAAGTTATCAACCGAAACCTTTGAAGAAGAGGAAGAATATGAGAGAGATAGATTCATAGTTTATGATGATAGTCCTATCCCTCCCATAAAAATTGACATTGAGGAAATTGAAAGAGAAATAGAAGAAGAGGAAAGATTAGAGAGAGAAAAGTTAGAAGCTAGTGAAAAGAAAGATAAAGAAGAAATAAAGAAAGAATCAGAAAATAATTCTGATGAATCGGAAAAAGTAGTAGAAGAAAGTTATGAAATCAAAGATGATGAAGTAGAGATTCTGAAATCTCTCTTTGAAGAAATTGAGATAGAAAATATTGAGAAGAAAATAAAGAAGTGGATAATAAAGTGGAGAATGAGGAGGCTAAAATAAAAGAAACTATTAAAGTAGAAAATTCGAATTTATGCCATCCATTAATTCTCCTAAAGTCGAAGAATTAAAGCCATTACCACCCCATTTAAAATATGCATTTTAGGGAAGGTAACACTTTACATGTTATTATAGCAAATTCGACTTAACGGAAAAGCAAGAAGCTAGTTTGTTAAAAGTTTTATGGACACATAGAGAAGCTTTAGGATGGTCTTTAGCCGATTTAAAAGGAATTAGTCCCTCTATGTGCATGCATAAAATACATCTAGAAGAAGGTAGTAAACCTTCAAGAGAAAGGCAAAGAAGACTTAACCCACACATGGAAGAAGCGTTAGGAAAGAAGTTCTTAAGCTCTTAGATGCGGGTATAATTTACCCTATATCGATAGTAAATGGGTTAGTCCTGCCCAAGTAGTTCCTAAAAAGTCGAATTACTTGTTGTTAAAAATGAGAAAGATGAATTAGTCCCTACAAGAACAATAATCGGTTATAGAATGTGCATTGATTTGCGAAATTAAATGCGGCAACTAGAAAGATCACTTTCCTTTGCCATTTATTGACCAAATCCTTGAAAGACTAGCCGGTCATGAATATTATTGCTTTCTTGATGGTTTTTCCGTTACAATCGATCCCCGTTGCACCCGAAGACCAAGAGAAAACAACTTTACATGTCCCTTTGGTACTTTTGCTTTTAGGAGAATGCCTTTTGGATTATGTAATGCACCGCCTACTTTTCAAAGATGCATGATTTCTATATTTTCGATTTAGTTGAAAGATGCGTAGAAGTTTTCATGGACGATTTTTCGCTTTTGGAAATTCTTTTGATCATTGTTTAGAAAACCTTACATCAGTCTTGAAAAGATGCTGTGAAACTAATTTAACTTTAAGTTGGGAGAAAAGTCACTTCATGGTAAAACATGGAATTGTCTTAGGGCATGTTGTTTCAAATAAAGGCATTGAAGTTGATAAAGCTAAAATCGAAGTTATTTCACAACTACCCCCTCCCACTTCAGTTAAAGGAGTTAGAAGTTTTCTTGGCCATGCTGGTTTTTACCGAAGATTTATAAAAGATTTTTCCAAAATCTGTAAACCTCTATGTAATTTGCTAGCCAAAGATACATAATTTATTTTTGATAAAGAATGTTTAGAAGCTTTTAATTTATTAAAAGAAAAATTAACTACTGCCCCTATTTTATCCGGCCCTGATTGGTCACTTCCTTTTGAAATCATGTGTGATGCATCAGATTTTGCGATTGGAGCCGTGTTAGGACAAAGGGTAGATAGAAAGCCTCATGTGATCCACTATGCTAGTAGAACTCTAAATGATGCTCAATTGAATTATACAACTACTGAAAAGGAATTTTTAGCAGTAGTATATGCTTTAGAAAAATTTAGATCATATCTGCTAGGATCAAAGGTGATAATTTTTTCTGATCATTCTGCATTGAAATATCTGTTAAGTAAGAAAGATGCTAAACCAAGATTAATTAGATGGATGTTATTGTTACAAGAATTTGACATAACAATCAAAGATAAAAAGGGAACCGAGAATGTTGTAGCCGACCACTTGTCTAGGTTGGAATTTTCACCCTTGCTTGAACGTCAATTTCTTGATGATCCTGTCCCCATAAATGATAATTTTCCTGATGAACAACTCTTGGCCATTAAAGATTCCGACCCTTGGTATGCTGATTTTGTCAACTACTATGTGTCTGATATCATTAATCCGGATTTTGATCATTATGAAAAGAAGAAATTTTTGGCGGAAACTAAAAATTATTTTTGGGAAGCACCTCATTTATACAAAATTTGCTCTGATTCTTTAATAAGAAGATGTATTCCAGAAAAAGACCAACAAGGTATTATGGAATTTTGCCATGGATACTCTTGTGGAGGTCATTTTAGTGGAAACAAGACTGCTAGGAAAATTTTGCAATCAGGTCTATATTGGCCTACTGTTTTTAGAGATTGTGAATTGTTTTATAGAACATGTGACAAGTGTCAAAGAACAGGTGGAATAGGAAAGAGAAATGAGATGCCCTTGCATATTAATTTAGTGGTTGAAATTTTTGATGTTTGGGGTATTGATTTCATGGGTCCTTTTCCAGTGTCAAATAATTGTGAGTATATTCTAGTAGCAGTTGATTATGTTTCTAAATGGATAGAAGCAGTAGCAACCAAGACTAATGATGGAAAAACAGTAGTTAAGTTTGTAGAGGATTTGTTTGCTAGATATGGAGTACCTAAGGCCATAATAAGTGACCAAGGAACTCATTTTACCAATAAGTTGTTGAATAATGTCCTTAGAAAGCATGGTGTAACTCACAAGTTAGCTACACCTTATCATCCACAAACATCCGGACAAGTAGAAGTTAGCAATAGACAAATAAAAGCAGTATTAGAAAAGACTGTTAGGCCTAATCGAAAAGATTGGGAATCTAAACTTAAGGATGCTTTATGGGCATACCGAACTGCTTTTAAGACACCCATAGGAATGAGTCCATATAGAATGGTGTATGGCAAAGCTTGCCATTTACCAGTTGAAATTGAGCACAAGGCCTATTGGGCAGTCAAAGAATTAAATTTAGATTTAACATTGGCCGGAGAAGAAAGATTATTTCAGTTAAATGAGTTAGAAGAACATAGGTTGAATTCGTATGAGAATGCAAAGACATATAAAGAAAAGACCAAAAAATATCATGACATGGGGTTAGCCAACAAAATGTTTCATCCAGGTATGAAAGTGTTACTTTTAATTCTAGATTAAGGTTATTCCCCGGAAAGTTAAAATCTAAATGGTCTGGTCCCTTTAGAATTGTACGAATTTATCCTCATGGAGCTGTTGATATTCAAAACCCTAAAAATAATGAAGTTTTTAAAGTGAATGGACACCGACTCAAGCCATATTTAGAGCCGATGTCAGTTGAACGAACAATTGAGTTAATTCGTTTGGCTGACAATGAACCACCCCGAGATTAGGCTTGCAGTTTGGTCGAGCCAATGACGTTAAACAAAGGCGCTAAGTGGGAGGCAACCCACTATTTTGAATGTTATTTATTTTTATAATTAGTTTAAATATGTTTCTCTCCGTTAAATTTAATTTTTGGACATTTAATTTTTAATTAAATATGCCAAAATTCAAGTTTGGGGGAGAAAAACATCTTAGTGTTGTATTTATATGTTACTAATAATTTTAGTTTAGAGTTTTTGTTTAGTTTTTGCATACAGGAAAGATTCAAGACATAACGGAAGTTAACGGAAGGGCTAAACTGCAAACTGTTAAAAAGGAAGAAAGAAAATCAAGTGGGAAAGTTCTGCCTACCTTGCGGACGCAAGGTGGTGGAGACCTTGCGATCGCAAGGTGCTCCGTAAATGAATGAAGATTTTGCAACGCATCGTCACCATGGGGAATCGCCGAAGAAGAATCGCTTTTGATCGCCGACCTTGACGCAGGTAAAGGCACCTTGCGACCGCAAGGTGTTTGTATATAAGGAATGCCGGGCTCAATTGCAGAAACCACCGAAAATTTTCAAATCCTCTTCCTTAAGCAGCAGTAGCAGCCGCCCAACCTCTTCAAATTCCGACAGATCGGTCCAAAATCTCGGCACACATTCCAAGATACTCTCCCCTCTTTCAATATTCTTCATCCCCTCCATCCATCCATCCACCATTTCACTCCACTAAGGTTGAAGACTTGTTGAAGCAAAGGGAAGAACCTCCATTGCCGACGCTGATCAAGCTCCTCTCAGGCTGCATTCACTCCATCTAGGCTGCAAACAAGTAACACTATCACCCTCTTTAATTCTATACGTAAAATATTTGCATGCTAGGGTGCTAGAAAATTTTCAACGTAGATAAATTTTTGCATGCCTTAGGATAATTTTTAATTTTAAAATTTTAAAACACATTTTTATTTGTTAAGCCTTTAGTTTTTAAGTTTTTATAAAATCAAACAAAATGTTCCGTAAGCATAGAAATACCGGTGCCTCATCATCCGGCCTCGCTCAGGAGGAAGAACAAAATTTTGATATCACCCGATTCGTGTCCTACGAGGCATCAGAAAGGTACACGGCCAAGCTCTCCAAGTCCTTGGTGCCCGAAAGGGGATTCAAGGCTGAAGACTTTGGCCTCCGTCCCAATCTGATAGCTCGTAGGTGGTGGCTTTTGATAGATTCTCCGCCAAGGGCAGCCATAGTGCCCATTGTCCGAGAATTCTATGCCAATGGCGATATTGGCATAGATGGGGGTGTGCTAGACACCGTTTATGTTAGGGGCGTCGTAGTAAATTTTTCGTCCCAAAGCATTAACACCTATTTCGGCACCTCCAACTTTGCGGTTGGTGCCGATGATTTTAGCACACACCTCAACCCCCGTATCCCTATCGAGGTGGTCAATGCTACCATCGCTCTCCCTGGTGTGGTTTGGTCCTATAACCGTAACCCACCTTTTGGACCACGCACCATGGGAGAATCCTTCCTCCAAGACACGGCCAAGCCCGTGTATAAATTTGTTTGTGGACGTCTCATGCCCTCCAGTCACCAACACACGGTGACTTGGGAGAGGGCTGTCTTGACCTACACCATTATGACCGGTGGGTCTGTTGATGTTGGCCGTTTGATCAACGGCCAAATCAAGACCCTTATTAGAGGTAGGACGAATGCGGGTTTCGCGTTCCCGCATTTGATTACCGAGTTGTGTAGGGGGCAGTGAGACCGCCCAAACACGCGAGAGGTCAAGGCTGGTCCGGCCATTACGAGGGCCATTTTGTTTGAACATCACCAGCAGCCGAGAGTGAGGGTTCCTCAAGAGGAGGAACCCGAAGAGGAGGAGGAGGAGATCTCCAATAGGAGAGGAGGCCGCCCTCCAAACCGATATGGTGAGTCAACAGCTTGGCACAAATGCGTCGACTGCGAATTTGTTGGTTAACACTGTGAGACAAAATGTCTCAGATTATTATGGGCTGCCACTAGGCACGATCCCCGAGTTTCGTCCTCATTCGTTATTTCCGCCCGACTCACCTTGAGTCGAGGCCCAAGTTCCGTCCTCGTTCGTTAGGTGGACCCGCTATCTCCTTTTGATATTTGTCCTACCCCATCAATCCACTCATATGTTCCTCTATTTTGAGGACAAAATAGAAATTAAGTTTGGGGGGGGGGGATTTTAAACTTTAAGTCTTAGCAGGTCCTAGCCTAACGAGGAATGGAGTTGGGCTATGTTTTTAGGGTGAAGAAAAATATCTTTATACGATGACCATCTAAATCTTTACCCTATTTTCTTGTTTTTAATTTTTTCTCATTTTTGGAGTTGTTGGC
Organism: Codonopsis lanceolata; assembly: GCA_013146195.2. Taxonomy (NCBI): domain Eukaryota; kingdom Viridiplantae; phylum Streptophyta; class Magnoliopsida; order Asterales; family Campanulaceae; genus Codonopsis; species Codonopsis lanceolata. The sequence continues at coordinate 15,794 of JABEVN020001824.1, read as the reverse complement.
ATGACCAGAATACTATAATAGAAAGGACCTTTAGGTTCCTATCAATTGTGTCATCGTCATCATCTCCAAATTTCTTAATATATATATATATATATATATATATATATATATATATATATATATATATTTATATTAAAAAAAAGTTTTAAATTCAAAATATTCATCCTCGAGTTTAGGTATGGTAATGCTAGTCGTAATCGATGAGGAGATTAGTGCAATGAACCACATAGTTAGTCTGTAGATCCCTCTGGAATTTACTTAATTTTGCGAAACTTTTACTTTTCTCCAAATTCTTCATGCACTCACAGCAGTCATAATTATGGATTGATTAGAATAGTTTTATAAAGTTTATAACACCTACTTCATTACAACAAGATATGCACAAGAATATGATGCATAGCCACTCGAACATAATTGTTGCATTAAACTGTGACTTAGGGTCAATTGCATGATAGTTAGATCCCTTGGATTTTTCTCATTTATATATCTCAAGCACACTTTCGAACCGTGTCTGCATGTTAGTCTCAATTGTCCCTACCATCTGTCTTAGCGAATGCTTATGTAAAATCCCGTGATGCTAAACATTCAACCCCCAATTCTCATAGTTGATATGATATTTTGTGTTGTCTTACTTGCTTTAAATACTACATGAGCATTTGGCATTAAGAAATGACTTAGGCCATCTTTGGATCGTTAGAGCCTAAATATTCCCTGACCTATATCAAAAATATCCCTAGTGTCCCCGTTGAGCCTAATGAAAAAGAATGGAGTGTGCTAGGCACACTATATAAACCCCCATTCGCCATCGTTTCTATTACCCACATTAACTTAACCCTAAAAGCCTATACACTTTTAGCCTACCCTTTGAGAGAGTAGGATATGGGTGGGAAATTGATTTTGGAGGACCACTTCTTTTCAGTTAGGCTATTTTTCGGAAGGCTTCTTCTTTCCGTCGTCGAAAAAAAAAAGAAAAAAAAAATATTATGTATCGACGAAAAATGAAACGGAAAAAGAAGAGTGTAAACAAAGATTCAAATGGAAGCATAGCTTTCAAGAGAAAAATATATTAGAAAAATTCTGCTGATAAGAGTGATATTTTTTGAAATGTATATTGCCCAAAACAAGTTTGGGGGGGGGGGAGAAAGAAGAAAAGTGAAAAGTAACAAAAAGCACCCCTCCACTTGTGGTCTTTGTAGGTCCTAGCCTAAATAGGGAAAACTTCCTTTTGCTTGGAAGTATGAGGGATAAAGGGTAGTCTTACTCTCTCACCTTGAATTCCAATCCCTTTCCATCAAATCCCCCAACACCTTGGCCTTACATTACAAGCTAATAAAGACCTAATGATCTTCTTGCCAATGCTTATGTTGTTTTATCTGTCAAGTGAGTAACATAGAATTGATCACACACTTCTTATCCATTATTCTTCACCCTAAAGCTCACTGTGTTAGCATAATCTTAGCTATTACAAGTCATTGGGATAGGAGAGCATTGTATGACATACATAGAAGTGCATGGGATGGATGTATAAGTCTTTTAAATCCTTGGGACCTTTCTGTCTGTAACTGACCGGGTTTGGATGGTAGATCTCATAATTCTTAATGCATGATTTTCTATTAAACTTTGAATTTCATATGAATGTGGTGTTTAGCTTAATAAAACTGTTTTAGTTAAGATATTCTTTAAGATTGGTGATCACACACACACGGAGAAATTAGAAGTAGTAGCAGTTTTAAGAAAAGATCGTTGGTTTTATATGACTAAGCCTGCATATATGTGGTGAGCATCAAACTGAGATTACTTGCATACCCTACACCTATAACTTGAGATGAAGCCAAAAAGATTTTATGTTTATTCTTAGTTAATTTTTACCTGTTTTTGTATTTATCTCCATAGTTGAGTCACTCGAAAGAGTCTCCTTGAGTTTGTGGGTTTATAGAGGAGTGTAAATAGTGTCACCCTCCAAAAAGATTTTAATTTTTGTTATTTATATGCTTTTGTATTTATAAGTATTTTTGTTTACTCGTGGACGAGCAAAGTTTAAGTTTGGGGGTATTTGATCGATGTATTTTATACGTCGATTTTATATACTTCTATGACTTAAATTATGCTATTTCATGAGGCTTTTGGCTACTAATATATGTTTTCGGTGAGTTTTGTAAGTTTCAGGGTTATTAGTGAAAATATGCGAAACTCCAGGGTTTTAAGCGCAAATTTCAAGAAGGGCCAAAAAGGAAAAATGAAGAAAAAGCAAAAGTCGCAGACTGAGACCTTGACGCAGGTGCCTCGCACTTGCGACCGCAAGGTAGGCAGTACGGGTCAGAAAGGCAGCAACCAAGAATTCCAAAAGCCAAACATACTGGAGACCTTGCGGACGCAAGGTACCCAACACCTTGCGACCGCAAGGTGGTCAGAATGCGACTATTTCGGATTTTCACATGGTCATTCGATTGAATTACAACTCCCGAGTATATATAGAAGTCAAATGCCGAGCCAAAGAAAAAGAGGACGGCTGAAAGCTCTCTTTGGTAGATTTTAGGTAGTTTTTAGATTGTATAACATAGTTAGGTTTTGTAATTTCAAGTATTGAAGATCAAATCATGTATCCGATCATCTCCATGTGCTGTTCATTGTCTATGATGAACTAAATCATCCATAATCTAGGAGGTGGGAGGTAACTTGTATCAAATTTATGCTTTAATTCGTATATATGATCATTCAATTCTTGTTGATTGTGTTGTTTATCAATCCCTATATTATTTTGCTTTGAACAAATGAATGTAATCGCAAATAATAAAGGCTTAGAGGTGCGGATAACTGCATGACCAAGTGCATATGTCGTACACTGGCTCACCAACACAATAAATTGGACCTATCGATGCACGAGAGTGATAAGTTAGGATCAAGTTCATATATGATCTAGGTGACAGATAGATCATAAATCTAGGTGACAGCAAGATTGACTGTTCATGTGCTTAGGATATAGAATGGGTGAATTTTGCGGGGATGGAGGCTGAACCAATTGTTCAACAGACTATATCTATCTTTAGTGAACGAACCCAAGACATTGAATGATGTTATTATGAATTGAACATAAAAGAGATACAAGTGAAACCCAGAATCCTAGATTGCCACCCACCATAAGATCTTCATATCTGTTATTACTGTCTAATTAGTTAAACATCTATAAATAGTAGTTTAGAGTAGAATTAAATATAAAACCCCCTTTAGATTAATAATTTGCTATCAATAAATTGCACTGTTCGTGATCACTTGTCTCTGTGGGTTCGACCCTTGCTTCCAATACTATTCTATAATAGTCTTGTCCACTTGCAAGGAAAAAGATTAAATAAAACATCGATCACGGGATCTTTGGAAACCTGATCTTTCTGAACCTGGGGCTGGGATGCATTTGTGCTAGAGTTATGAGGTTCCCGATGATCATCTTCAAGATCATTCAAAGGGCTGGCTGGAGCATTATTAGACGAATCAGGACCAGCATTTATAGAACCTTGAACATTAACTTGAGCATTTATTGAACCTTGTGCATTAACTTGTGGTGGGTCTTGAGAGACATTAACTTCTTTAGGTTTCCACATAGCAGACTTAGGATGAGTAGGATTTTCAGCCGCCATATTGGTTTTACCAGAATTATCATGCGATTTGGATTTAACGGAGTCCTTGTACTGATTGGAGGCTTTACAAGAGAAACCATCATGTCCTTGGCGGTGGCAACCAGTGCAATATAAAGGAAGACGTTTAGCCTCTATGACCTGCCAGAATCCCTTAGCACTACCACCTTCAATCCAAATACGCTTAGGAATGGTTTTGGTTAGGTTAATTTCAATGCAGATTCGGGCAACGCTTGGTCTTGTTAAATTGGCTGTGGGCGAGTCAATAATTAATGGTGTACCAATCATATTGCCGATCGAGAACAAGGCTTGCTTATTAAACAAGTAGATTGGAAGACTAAGGAGAGAGAACCACACCGAACGATAGGGCTTTCAATATCTGCTCGAAATTCTGGAGTCCACTTGAAGACCCGCATAGGAAAGGCACCAACATACCATTGGTCCTTGATCCATAGTCACTGAAAATCAGCCTCGTGGTGGGTTTGAATCAGCACGTGTTTGGTGTCCAGATGTCCAATAATAACATCAGCCTTAAGCCCGAAAGTGAGAAATTCTTTCTGCATAATTTCCAAAGATGGCCGACCATGAGAAAACTTTCCAACAAGAGATAGCTGGAATGGATTGGCAAAAGCTGAAACCTGGGCTGGAGAGAGATGTAAGGCTGGCTCACCTTTAAAGGTGGAGGGAGGAATATATGGCAGATTAGAAGTCATCGAAGGAGAGGCATAATCAGAAAAGAGGGAAGCAAAGGATTTGGCTTTGGTTGGGGAAGGAGGAGCCGGGGGCGGAGGCGGAGGACCACCAGTCCCCTCCTCGGCCGTGGCCGGATTCATGAGGAGGAAACCCTAAGCTGCAAGCAAAGCTAAACCCTAAAGCGCCAAAGAGAGAAAAATTTTTAGAGAGAGAAAGGGATAACTTGATGCGGGAAACCATAAGTTCCCATATTGGATACAAAATCCACTAAAGGCAACCGAGGCACATTCCAACGTGCTAACATAGACATCACTCCTCTCGCACTTTTGATTTCGTCTTCCCCTAAACAAGGGAGGGTGGAACGAGAGCAGTGGTGTCACGGCATCCGCACGTATGCGCACCCCTATCCAAGGGCGCGCGGGGCGCGGGAGCACATCCCGGGAACCCCACAGTCGTCGAATACGATAAGAAAAAGATTTTCAATTTTTCGAAAATCGTATTTCGGGGTCAATACCCGTCGTTGAATACTATAGGAAAAAGATTTTTATTATTTTTTTAAAATTGTATCCTCGGGGTCAATATCCGTCGTTGAATACGATAGGAAAAAGATTTTCAATTTTTTGAAAATCGTATCCTCGGGGTCAATACCCGTCGTTGAATATGATAAGAAAAAGATTTTCAATTTTCCGAAAATCATAGTAAAATACTTTATCTTCTCTTACCTTTGCCTTGCTCTTGCTAATTCAACTTATTTTGCTACTTCTGCTGCATCCGTAGCTTTTGCTGCTTCCGGAGTTCCTGCTTCTTTTGACTCATGCTCGGGATTTTTCTTGCTTTCTCAACTTTTGTTAATTTCCCTTCTCTTTTTTTTCCTTGCATCTTCTTTTTTTTTTCTTTCTTTTTCTTCTTTTTTTTATTGTACTTTTTCTTTTTTGCACATTCTCTTTTTCTTTTTGTTTTCTTCTTTTTATTATTGCACTTTTTCTTCTTTGTGCAGACTTTACCTTTACCATTGATGCCTTTGTTGCTTTTCTAACTTTCTTCGCCTTGACCGGCTGGGATATGAATTTTCTTTTGATTTCTGATGGATGTGTGACGACCCGACCCGGACTCCAATGCGGAATCCCAAGTCGTGCCGTCCAAGTTGACAAGATACAAGCATGCGCAAGTAGTAATATAAAATTTCACGTGGCGCAACATCGCATACAAATAACATCTCGGCTACACTTGGTCGGAAAATAACAGAAAATAAACAAATCTTCGACGATGTTACAGCCGGAACCCAACAACTACTCTTACAATTATAACACATGCATATAATAACCTCAACGGCCACAACATGTCGGAGACAACAACAACAATAATACTTTAAAAGAGTATTAAGCGGAAGAAGCTGTGTTGAACCATAATATATAAACAAGCTCGACATAGAAGTCGGCGTACAAAAGATTATAAGTCTAGCATAATCAAAGTTATACAACAACAACAAAGCCCAAGTCAAGTCTAAGTGACTTGCTTCCCATCGTCCTTGCCAAAATAAAAGTCTAACTACACAAGTCTCAAAAGAGCAACCTCCAAGCTTACGGCTATCTAGCTTGGACACGGAGAATCTAACGAGGACCTTCTCCTTGACTCGGATCTAAGGAAAACAAAACAAACAAATAGGGTAAGTCATAAAGACTTAGTAAGTTACTAAAAAACATGTTCATTTCATAGCATCACAAATAATCTCAATTCTGGTACATTTTCATCATATAGCACTTAGCACATTATTCACATAAGTGCGGAAATAAATCATACAAGTAGGATATGATATAGACCCGGCCGCTACGTAGCTCCTGCAATAAACTGTGTTAACTGGTTCGTGCCATCGATATTTTGTGAATTCATCGACTTGTATCGAGAACCACCTCGATTTAATTAGCAAGCCAATGTGGCACGTATTGATACGGCATAGGGGCTACTTCCCCACTGCGGCCCACAGTGGAGGTGTGTGTGAGGTCCCGAGTGTGGCAATCCATAGCGAACACGAACATCACAATTTGTGGAGGCGATGCATCGTCCCACCCTAACGTATAAAACAAACCAAATAATGCTAGCTGGACTCAATGTGATGAACAAGTAGATATTTACTCATCATAAACAAATAAGGATCGAATTCGACAAGAGAGAACTCATCCGATCAAGTAGGCTATTAATCTCTACCATAAATCATGTCAAGGCAACTAATTGATTAAAACCCAGCAATCACAACAAACTTGATTGCACATAAATAGACTCAATTATAATTGAGCAAACCCAACCAAACGGTGTCCAAACTTCGTAGGGATTAAAAGTAGTGTTCAACATGTTCCAAACTCCCTAGAGTCGACTCCGTTGAGTGTTTACTACACATTCCCAATTTTGGAGATTTGAAGCTATGTGCTTCATAAACCAACCTAGGCCCATTACTAAGTTCAACTAGGTTATAAATTCTCCAAGGCACTACAATGTAGTTCATATTTATCATAGAGTCTAATTATGGGAGAGAACACATATCAACATACCTACATATCACGTAGGCCATGATTTGGACACTTTCACTTAACACCACTTCAAGCAACACATATAAATAATGCTTCTAATGTGGCACCCCGACCCGGATTCCAATACGAAACCCCAAGTCGGACCGCCCAAATATAACAAGTAGGAATATAAAATTTCACATGGCGCAACATCGCATACAATTAGCAACTCGGCTACACTTGGCCGGAAAATAACGGAAATTAAACAAGTCTTCGGCGACGTTACAGCCGGAACCCAACAACTACTCCTACAATTTTAACACATGCATATAATAACCTCAACGGCCACAACATGCCGGAGACAACATCAACTATATTATAAAAGAGTAATAAGCGGAATAAGTTGTAGTGAACCAATAATATATAAACAAGCTCGACATGGAAGTCGGCATACAAAAGATTATAATTCTCCTTATTCAAGTTATACTACAACAACAAAATCCCAAGACAAGTCTAAGTGACTTGCTTCCCATCGTCCTTGCCAAAATAAAAGTCTAACTACAAAAGTCCCAAAAGAGCAACCTTAAGCTCACAAGCAACCAAACGCGGGTACGACGAATCTAGCGAGAACCGTCTCCTTGGCTCTGATCTAAGGAAAACAAAACAAACAAATCGGGTAAGTCATAAAGACTTAGTAAGTTACTAAAAATGCATGTTCATTTCATGGCATAACATTTATCACAATTATGGTACATGATCATCATATAGCACTTAGCACATTATTCACGTAAGTGCGGAAAATAAATCATACAAGTAGGATATGGTATAGGCACGGCCGCTACGTTGCTCCTGCAATAAAGTTTGTTAACCCAATATCGTGACTACGATGCTCGTGACTTCGCATCGATATACCGAACTCCGCCGGCTAATAGCAGCCTGTGACGCACGTATTGATACGGCAAAGGGGCTACTTCCCCACTGCGGCCTACAATAGAGGTGTGTGTGAGGTCCTAGGTACGGCGATCCATAGTGAGCACGAATCTCTCAATTCGTGAAGGCGATGCATCGTCCTACCCTGACATAAAAATCAAACCAAATAGTGCCAGCTGGACTTAATGCAATACACAAGTAGATATTTACTCGTCAAGACCAAATAAGGATCGAATTCAACAAGAGCGAACTCGACGACCAAGTAGGGTATTAATATCTACCATAAATCATGTCAAGGCAATTAATTGCTCATAACCAAATAATCAAAACAGGTTCAATTGCACATAATTAAACTCAACTTAGACTTGAGTAAACCCGACCAAACGGTGTCAAAACTTCGTAGGGATTAAAAGTAGTGTTCAACATGTTCCAAACTTCCCTAGAGTCGACTCCATTGAGTCTTTGCTACACATTACCAATTTTGGGCATTTGAATCTATGTGCTTCCCAAATTAACCTAGGTACATTATTATATCTAACTAGGTTATGAGTGTACAAGAATACTACAATGTGATTCCCTTACAATAAAGAGTTCATTCACAAGCCATAATACAAAACAATTCACCATTTCACCAAGTAAGCCACATATAGGGTGCTTTCTCTTAACACCATCTCTAATTATCATGTAGGCATAACTTCTAACATGCTCACAACCCTAGTTCCATAAGATGAAGGCTAATAACATGCTTCAATAGTCACAAAACCATCCTACAGCTGATCCTAATAAGTTCATAACTAGAAATCACAAGATGAAGGCATACAAAGCAAGTATGTGTACTCTTCGACCTCAAAAATCATAGGCTTTGTTTTCCTTAGGGTCAAAGAGAACTAAAACAAAGATGAAGAAGAGTAACTTACTTGTATTCTACACCCAAGAAAGCAAATGAAAAGATTAATCGGTTGGAAATGCTCCTCTCAACAAGCTCTTCACTTCTATGGAGGTGGCTTGAGCAATTGAGGAAAGAATCATGGAAGAACAAGGAGAAAGCTTGAAGAAGCCATGAGAGGACCTTGAGAGAGATAAATCCCGTTTTTGGAGAGTGAGGGAGAGAAATGAAGGTCAAACATTCATGTTGTGGTGTTTAGAGAGTTAGAAACTTAGTGGGACAATTGTCAATGTGTTGTGGCTTCTAAAAATCTGTTTTTTGGCTTGATTTAATCACTAAAGCACTCACTAATCCACTCTTAAAACAAGTTAATGATGTTAGGGTATAAGTAATGAGGGTTAGGGAGATTTAGGTGGGGTATAGAAAGGGTTTTGGATAGGGGTTTAAGTGCATTTGAGAAACAACAAAGCAGCAGGGGGAACTTGCGGACACAAGGTCCTTCCCACCTTGCGACCGCAAGCTACTTGCCACAATAACCCACAACTTTCTGGAGACCTTGCGGAGGCAAGGCCATTCCACCTTGCGGCCGCAAGCCCGGCAGAACCAAAATGGCTCAAAATGCAATCTAAAAGACCCCCAAACGCTTAGTCAAATCAATGGGACTTCAAACCCCAACAAAAATGAGTCTAAAACTCATCACAAACACCCTCAAACAACACCCGAACAATCCGAACGAAGGAGGGAAAGAAGGAGAACTAAACAAGTGATTCAACCGACGATTCGACAAGCATACAAACACGATCCTAAGCATGTTAAGAGCATTCTGAATGACTTGTAAATGATTCTAAAACATTTATAGACTAAGTAAACATGCTCACAAGCAATATGAATGCATGAATGCAAGCAATGAATGGCTAGGGTGCTACATTCTCCCCTCCTTAAGGAATTTAGTCCCTAAATTCTTACCAAGTCCCTCAAACAAATGTGGATACTTGTCGTGCATCTCCTCTTCCGTTTCCCAAGTCGCTTCCTCAATGTTGTGATTCTTCCAAAGAATTTTGACTAAGGGAATCCTCTTGGTTTGTAGCACTTGCTCTTTAGTGTCCAAAATCTTCACGGGCTTCTCAACATAGGACATATCTGGCTCAAATGTTATCTCCTCATACTCAAGCACATGTTATTCATCCCTCATATACTTTCGCAACATAGAAACATGAAAGACGTTATGAGTCTCCGAGAGTGAAGGTGGCAATGCAATTCGATACGCTAAGGACCCAACTCTCTCAAGAATCTCGAACGGGCCAATGTATCTCGGTGTAAGCTTCCCTTTCTTGCCAAATCTCTTTGTACCTCTCCTCGGTGTCCTTTTAAGAACACGTAGTCTCCCACTTGAAACTCAAGATCTCTTCTACGATTATCCGTGTAACTCTTTTGTCGACTTTGAGCGGTGCGTAGTCTGTCTCTAATCAACTTCACGCTCTCAACCGACTATTGCACTAACTCGGAACCCCAAAGTTTTGCCTCTCCAACTTCGTCCCAACAAATAGGTGATCTACACTTATGCCCATACAATGCTTCATATGGCGCCATCTTAATGCTCTTTTGGTAGCTATTATTATACACAAATTCTGCCAAGGGTAAATAAGAATCCCAGCTTCCTTTAAAATCCACGGCACAAGCTCGAAGCATATCCTCCAAAATCTGAATTAACCGCTCGGACTGACCATCCGTTTGAGGATGAAAAGCTGTATGAAGTCTAATATGGTCCCCAAAGCTTCTTGCAACGATTGCCAAAATCTTGATGTGAACCTCGGATCTCTATCGGACACAATACTCATTGGAACGCCATGAAGTCTCACGATCTCCTGAATGTACAAGGCAGCCAACTGAGTCAACGAATACATGATCGCAATCGGTATAAAGTGTGCAGACTTAGTCAATCTATCAACTATAACCCAAATTGCATTAAATCTACAACGTGTGTGCGGTAACCCTATCACAAAATCCATAGTAATAAACTCCAATTTCCATTCAGGAATCTCAAGTTGTTGTAGAAATCCCGCAGGCCTTTGATGTTCAGCCTTAACCTATTTACAAATCAAACATCTCGACACATACTCCGCAATTTCTCTCTTCATGCCTTTCCACCAAAATTGTCGTTTCAAATCCAAATACATCTTCGTGCTCCCTGGGTGAATGGTGTACCTCGTTTTATGAGCCTCATCAAGAACTTGCCTCTTCAATTCATCATTAGTAGGAACACAAATTCTTCCTCGAAATGTCAAAGTACCATCATTATTAATCGCAAAATCAGGTGATACAGTCTCAGCCAATCCATCAATAATTTTCTTCAACTCCATATCTTTCTCTTGTGCTTCTTTTATTTTCCCAAATAAAACTGGCGTAGCACGAACATTCACAAAAATCACGCCTCTATCATAAATGCTAGGACCCCAATCTCGCAAGTCTTCCAACATCTTCCATTCTCTAACCATTAAACAAGACATGTGCATCTTCCTACTCAAGGCATTTGCTACACATTTGCCTTCCCTGGATGATACAAGATAGTACAATCATGGTCCTTTAATTTCTCCATCCATCTCCTTTGTCCCATGTTCAATTCCTTTTGGGAAAATAAATACTTCAAGCTTTTGTGGCCGGTGAATATCTCAAACTTAGCCCCATACAAGTAATGCTTCCATATATGCAACACAAAAATAATCGCAGCCAACTCTAAATCGTGCGTTGGGTAATTCTGTTCATGAGTAGACAACTTCCTCGACGCATAAGCGATAACTCTACCATTTTGCATCAGCACAAATCCCAAACCTTCCTTAGAAGCGTCGTTATAAATCACAAAATTATCCCCTCCATTAGGCAAGGCCAAAATAAGTGCCGACGACGTCCGCTTAAGCTCTTGGAAACTAGCCTCGCATTTCTCGCTCCAAACAAATGGTGTATTCTTTTGCGTCAATCTAGTCATAGGAGTCACAATCCGAGAAAATCCCTCAATAAATCTCCGGTAGTAACCCGCTAGACCCAAGAAACTCCGAACCTCGGTAACTCAACTAGGTCTCTTCCAATTCATCACCGCTTCAACCTTAGAAGGATCAACGGCTATCCCGGCGCTAGAAACGATATGCCCCAAAAATGATACGTCCTCTAGCCAAAAGGCACATTTACTAAACTTCACATAAAGATGTTTCTCCCGAAGAATAGACAAGACAACTCTCAAGTGTTTCTCATGCTCCTCCCGAGATTTCGAATACACTAAGATGTCATCAATAAAGACTACCACGAAACAATCAAGATAGCTATGAAAGACACAGTTCATCAAATCCATAAACACTGCCGGTGCAATTGTCAACCCAAACGGCATCACTACAAATTCAAAGTGCCCATATCTAGTGCGAAAAGCCATCTTTGGAATGTCTTCCTCTCTAACCTTCAATTGATAGTAACCCCATCTCAAATCAAGCTTAGAATACACAATCGACCCTTGCAATTGGTCAAAGAGGTCATCAATGTGGGGTAGTGGATATTTATTCTTAATAGTCACCTTATTCAATTCCCGATAATCTATGCATAACCGCAAACTCCCATCTTTCTTCCTCACAAATAAAACCGCAACACACTCGCTTTAATAAAGTCAATCTCTAGAAGTTCTTGCAACTGAATTTTCAACTCCTTAAGCTCCGCGGGTGCCATCCTATACGGTGCCTTAGAAATTGGTGAAGTCCCCGGAATAAGCTCAATACAAAATTCTATCTCTATCGAAAGTGGCATAGCATGGTCGGTAGAAAATACATCGGGAAATTCACATACTACCGGAACCTCTTCTAATTTCGGTGAAGACTTCTTCTTATCAACAACACATGCAAGATAGCCCATACACCCTTGTGACAATAATTTTCTAGGCCTTAGAGCAGAAATAAAATGCAAGCCACTCAATGCATGATCACCCACAAATGTAAATTCAGGCACACCCGGCATAGAAAAAGTAACCCGCTTTTTATGGCAGTCAACTAAAGCATGATAAGCACATAACCAGTCCATACCGAGAATCACATCAAAATCACGTATTGGTAGAACTACCAAATTTGCATGCAAAGTGTGGTCACCCACCAATACATCACAAGATTTAAACACTTCAGATGTGATCATATATTCCCCAAGCGGGGTAGACACTTCAAGCAAATATGGCAATGGTTGAGGCAGCACGCATAGATTCTCAACAAAGTGCGAAGCAACATAAGAATGTGAAGACCCTGGATCTATGAGAACTTGAGCCTTATGATCAAATATAGAAAGAGTACCTCCTATCACTGCTGTAGACCCCTGAACCTCGTGCTAATCAAGCATAAACACACGGCCCTGCACCTTGGGTTTCCCATCTACACTTCTCTTGGCTCCAGACTGAGCCACATTCCCCGGTTGAGCTGCCCCAACTTTCGGGCAATTCTTCCTAAAATGAGTACCATCTCCACAAGAAGTACACTTTCCAAGCTTCGTCCAACACCAATCAACTGTGTGACCTACCTTCTGACAATAGCTGCAAGTCATACTCCCACTACGCTGACCTTGTTGCCCCTGAGAAGAAGAAGTATTACTATTTTGCTTTTCCGATTGTGGCCTACCTTGGCCTCCACCTCTCCTATCACGGTTGCCTTGGTACCCTCTTCTATTACCTGAATTATTACCTTGACTAGCATTCTGAGTAGATTGTCGTGCATTAGTTGAATTATTCTTGCTTCGGTGCTCCTCAATATCCTGCTCCACCTCATAAGCTCGATCAACTGCACTCCGATAATCTGTAAGCTTAAGTGCCAGAATCTGCTTCCTAAATTCAGTCCTCAACCCCTTAACAAACTTATGTGTTCTCCGTGCTTCAGTTGGAATCAAATGCGTACAATAACGGCTCAACTCAGTGAACTTCGCAGAATACTCCGCTACAGTCATGCTACCCTGCACAAGATCATAAAATTCTTTCTCCCTCTTGTTGCGAACCACATCCGGCACATACTCATTTTTAAACTCCCTTTGAAAATTAGCCCAAGTGATTGGAACTTGTTGCATCTCCCAGCTTTCCTTCAACACATTCCACCAATTCTCGGCAGCTCCCTTGAACTTGAATGTCGCTAACATGACTCTCTCCTCATCGGTACATCCCAACATATATAGTAGTTTAATCATCTCCTCCATCCATAGCTCGGCCTCCCTAGGTTTCGGCTCCCCAAGAAATGCTCTAGGTTTCAACTTAAGGAATCTCTCTAGAAGAGTGGTGTCATTCCTCGGTCTTGGTGGTGGTACTACCTCCTCTTGACGAGGTGGTGGCGGTGCTCCCTCAGCTTGACCTCCCTGGCCTGCCCCTGCCAGAAAAGCCATCAATCTATGTTGTAACTCTGCCATATCCGGACCCACCGGATTCTGCGGCGGTGGTACCTCACCAAGCTCGCCGGACCCCTCACGGGTCTACCTCTACCACGGCCATTGCCATCCCTAGGATTCTCCATCGAACCCCTACAAGAATTCACTCGACGTTAGAATCAACAAACAAATAACCAACCCACCTAGGCCATGGAACCTATCCTGGCCGACAGCTAACCTATAGCTCTGATACCAACTGTGGCACCCCGACCCGGATTCCAATGCGAAACCCCAAGTCGGACCGCCCAAATATAACAAGTAGGCATGCGCAAGTAGGAATATAAAATTTCACATGGTGCAACATCGCATACAATTAGCAACTCGGTTACACTTGGCCGGAAAATAACGGAAATTAAACAAGTCTTCGGCGACGTTACAGCCGGAACCCAACAACTACTCCTATAATTTTAACACATGCATATAATAACCTCAACGGCCACGATATGCCGGAGACAACATCAACTATATTATAAAAGAGTAATAAGCGGAATAAGTTGTAGTAAACCAATAATATATAAACAAGCTCGACATGGAAGTCGGCATACAAAAGATTATAATTCTACATATTCAAGTTATACTACAACAAAAAAATCCCAAGACAAGTCTAAGTGACTTGCTTCCCATCGTCCTTGCCAAAATAAAAGTCTAACTACAAAAGTCCCAAAAGAGCAACCTTAAGCTCACAAGCAACCAAACGCGGGTACGACGAATCTAGCGAGAACCGTCTTCTTGGCTCGGATCTAAGGAAAACAAAACAAACAAATAGGGTAAGTCATAAAGACATAGTAAGTTACTAAAAATGCATGTTCATTTCATGGCATAACATTTATCACAATTACGGTACATGATCATCATATAGCACTTGGCACATTATTCACGTGACTGCGGAAAAAAAATCCTACAAGTAGGATATGGTATAGGCACAGCTGCTACATTGCTCCTGCAATAAAGTTTGTTAACCCAATATCGTGACTACGATGCTCGTGATCAAGATCGATATACCGAACTCCGTCGGCTAATAGCAACTGTGATGCACGTATTGATACGGCAAAGGGGCTACTTCCCCCACCGCCATAGTGGAGGTGTGTGTGAGGTCCAGTGCATGATCCATAGCGAGCACGAATCTCTCAATTCATGAAGGCGATGCATCGCCCTACTTGACATAAAAACCAAACCAAATAGTGCCATTTGGACTTAATGCAATGCACAAGTAGATATTTACCGTCAAGACCAAATAAGGATCGAATTCGACAAGAGCGAACTCGACGACCAAGTAGGGTATTAATCTCTACCATAAATCATGTCAAGGCAATTAATTGCTCAAAACCAAATAATCACAATGGGTTCAATTGCACATAATTAAACACAACCTAGACTTGAGTAAACCCGACCAAACGGTGTCGACTGCAGTCTTTGCTACACATTACCAATTTTGGGCATTTGAAACTATGTGCTTCCCAAATTAACCTAGGTACATTATTATATCTAACTAGGTTATGAGTGTACAAGAATACTACAATGTGATTCCCTTACAATAAAGAGTTCATTCACCACCATAATACAAAACAATTCACCATTTCACCAAGTAAGCCACATATAGGTACTTTCTCTTAACACCATCTCTAATTATCATGTAGGCATAACTTCTAACATGCTCATAACCCTAGTTACATAAGATGAAGGATAATAACATGCTTCAATAGTCATAAAACCATCCTACACATG
>JABEVN020001823.1:0-23497 GCA_013146195.2 Codonopsis lanceolata | reverse complement strand
CCAAGAAATCTAACTTAAAATCTTTTGAACTGTGCATGTTTCTTTTGATGAATATGACTTGTTAGAGCCTAGAATGGCTCCGAACGTTGCTAATGATTCCGATAATGATGACAGTACAAATACAAAGATCTACTTCAACTCTTATCGAAACGGCACCGCAGTAACCCACCAATACGTAATCATTCACCTAGATGAGAACTCTACCGATACCGATAACAACTCATTCTGACTTACGAACCCATCTCTTCTGCTTTTACCCCAAGCACCTTTACGATTTCATCCTTCTTTGTTCACTGTAAAAATGAAAGTTTTGAAGACTCTTATTTCTTCTCGAACTGCATTTTGCAATCTCCTTCTCAACCAACCTGCACTTGGGAAGAATCCACCGGTGATCTTCCTCCAACTGATTGAAGCAAGAGATCATCCCATTTCTCAAATCATTGGTGATCTCAACTCAGAGTTCGCATTACAGAAATAAGGTTCGAGAAGAAACATTGTTTGCTTATGCATTTGTATCGAACTCGAACCAAAGAAGATTGATGAAGCTATCGAAGATCATAACTCGATTGAAGCTATGCAAGAAGAGTTGAACCGCTTTGAAAGATGTAAGTGTGGAGCTTAGTTCAAAGACCGATCAGGTGATCATCCACGGTCATCGGCACCAAGTGGGTTTTCGAGAAATAAAAGAGATGAAGATGGAAATGTCACCTAAACAAAGCTAGATTGGTTGCTCGGGGGCTACCGGGGAGAAGAAGGAATTGACTTTGATGAAACTTTTGCTCCGTTGCTAGACTAGAAGCAATCGAGAATCTTTCTAGCCTATGCCTCGCTCATGGACTTCAAAGTGTATCGATGGATGTTAAGAGTGCCTTTCCGAATGGTGATCTTCAAGAAACCTGTCGATACGTGGAACAACCTCCGTGATTTGTCATTCTCGAGCACAAGCCGGATCACGCCTACCGACTCAAGAAAGCTCTCTAGGCCTCGAAGCAAGCTCCTAGAGCTTGGTATGAAACTCTATCCAAGTTCTTAATTGAACAAGGATTCGTGAGAGGAAGAATCGACACTACTTTATTCATCCTCAAGCACAAAGGCCATTCTCTTCCTGTACAGTACAAATCTATGTGGACGACATCATCTTTGGATCAACTAACCAAAGCACATTGCAAAAGATTCGAGAAGTCGATGCAAAGCAAGTTCGAGATGAGCATGATGGGTGAACTTACCTATTTTCTAGGATGCAGATACACGGACTTGAGCACTTGAGATGGAATCTTCATCGCCAAACCAAATATGCAAAGGAACTAATCAAGAAGTTTGGTCTTGATTCACCAAAGGATTTGAAACTCCAATGTCTACCGACCGCCATCTTGACAAAGATGAAAAGGGAAAGCAAGAAAACATGACCAAGTACCGAGGAATCATAGGTTCACTTCTTTACCTTATCGCTAGTAGACTGACATTATGTTTGTTGCTTGTGTTTGTGCTAGATTTCAGTGCCGAGATCCAAAGGAGTCACATTTGCTTGCTGCCAAACGTATCATCAGATATGTTTCAAAAACAACAAATCTAGGCATCTGGTATTCAAAATCCAACAACTTCAATCTAGTTGGATACTCAGATGCAGATTATGCAGCCTGCAAAGTGAGCAGAAGAAGCACCAGTGGGACTTGTCAATTTCTTGGAAACAGACTTGTCTCATGGTCTTGCAAGAAACAAGGATCAGTGGCAAACTCAACCACAGAAGCAGAATACATTGCTGCAAGCAGCTGTTGCTCTCAACTGCTATGGATGAAGCAACAACTAGTGGACTACAACATCAAGACTGAAAACTGCCCAATCATGTGTGACAACACATCAGCTATCTCAGTCTCCAAAAATCCAGTGATGCATTCAAAGACAAAGCACATTGATATTCGTTATCATTTTCTCAAAGATCATGTGGAAAAAGGTAACATCGCCCGAATATGTTCCAACTGAGCATCAATTGGCAGACATTCTCACAAAACCACTGGATGCCACCAGGTTTGCTTATTTAAGGAGAAATCTTGGTATGATTGATCCTACTGCTTAATTTTAATATTTTGTTAATGTTTCTTTCATACCGGTAGACCCAGTATTAGACTAATCGGAAGACGTAAGTTCTCCTTTACCGGAAGACCTAAAGGTTAGTACTCTTACTTAGTCTACTGTTTGCTAAAGAGGTTTCTAAAGCAATTAAGTGGGTCAAGGATAAAATTTTGGTACTTAAGAAAATATCTTAAGTTCCCGCTTTTTCAAAACTGATATTTTCTCGCCTTTAAATAGTCCTTGAACCGTCATTTGCAAACTTTACGAAACCCTTTGAACATAAATCTTTTCTCTCTCTCTGAGTAACTACTTTCTGCAAATTCAAGTTCTTCTTCTTGTTTCTTCTTCTCATCATCAACAATGGTACGCTTCTCTCTACTCTACTCGTAATTTTCTATGTA
The DNA here is from genome assembly GCA_013146195.2 of Codonopsis lanceolata. NCBI lineage: Eukaryota > Viridiplantae > Streptophyta > Magnoliopsida > Asterales > Campanulaceae > Codonopsis > Codonopsis lanceolata. The sequence goes on along the minus strand of JABEVN020001823.1, from coordinate 21,026 downwards.
CTGTTCTGCATTTCATTATCAACCTAAAATCCTTTTGGAATTCAAACGGTCATTTTCCGAGTTTATACAGTGATTCGCCATTGTTGTTCTTACAAACTTGAATTCTAACAGTCGTTTTTGTTTATTCATTGTTTATTCTTATGAAAACTTCTGTTATGCATTTCTCGAGTGTGGTTTCTCTAAACATTCTAGGGTTTCAAGTTTTTGCTTCGAAAATTTCAATTATTTTAGAAAACTTTGAAATTCCTACTTGTTTAGATGTCTAGATGAAAAGCCCTAATTTTTATTTTGCTTTTCTTTCAGGCAAGAACTTCAAAATCAAAGCGCGACAGCGGGAAGGCTTTTGACCCTGAAACTGTCATTCCTCCCAATTCGAATATCAACCTTCCAGGATACCCCATCTATCCCGCCTCTCATGACATTATTGTCGCTTTGGACCCGAAGCTATATATTCCGGGCATGTGCATTGACCTTCAGTCAATCAACTCTATAGCTGCCGGCGTCAAAGCTTGCGAGGATATGGACGCCTCTGGGATTCTGCCCCTCTTCTGCCTCAACGACAAAAACTACAGTATCTTCCTGGCAGAAGAATTTTATCAAAGAATGGAGCTCATGAACCAGACTGCTCTTCGTGGGTGGATTCGAGGCCGTCCCATCTCTGTCACCGCTAAATCTATTTCCACCATCATCGGCGTGCATTACGGTGGAGCTCTTTCAGCAACCATGGCTGAGGCTTTACATGCCTGGGAAGCCATGAGGGGAGTAGACACCCTCCGGGAGCCACAAGGGAAAATGCTCCGAAATTTGTTCCCTCTTGACGTCTATTGCACCAGCCACCTTTTAGACAAGGGGCTCCTATTCAAGAGTGGAGCACATGACATGTTTACTGGCCAACAAATCAACCTGACCAGTGCTGTATTTCTACAGCTACGTCTCAACTGGGGGCTCATCATTTTTGACGAGCTAAAGCAGTGGGTGGAGAAAGCTAAGAACAACCCCACTTGCAAACGACCCTTCGTCAGGCTGATCAATGCCCTTTTGAGGGATGATGCAATCATCAACTCTTCTTTGAAAGAAGATGAGTTGTTTACAGTGGCCAAGGAGAAGCTCACAAGCCTCTTTTCAAGAAATACACCGAATACGAGAACAAGCGTCGATGCAGTAAAGGTCTACCGCCTGTCTCTTGACAAAGTGGCCAAGCCTCGCACCGATCTTGGTCACCCGCTTCAACATGGAAGCACATGAGCGGCAGCAGACCTACAAAAAGGCCTCGCAAAATTTGACGATCAAGTGGCCACTGACCTCCATCTAAAGGCCAAAGGCCTGGCCGATGAGGCAGAGCACCGCTAAGGTCCAAAAGTGGGCAAAGCCTAAGAAAACAAGGCCTAAGTGGCACCTCCAACCGAAGAGGAGCAGCCAAATGGATCGAGAAAGGAGATGAAGGAAGGCCAGAAGAAGAAGGCACCAGGCCAATCCAGCCATTCCTCTCCTCCATCTACCCAAGCTAAGCCATCCTCTCAGCCACCTACCCAATCCAGCCAACCACCCTCACCATCTCCTGCCCCCATTCCCAAACCAAAACGAAGGAAACTTCAGAAACCTTCAAGACCAGCCACCGGCAAGCCCTCCAACCTCTACCGATGAAGCTACCGAAGTCTCCTATTCACACCGAGGAAGAAAAGGAGAGCTACCGGTCCCCAACCCTCTCCAACCAACTACCTCTACCGACGCCCAACACTCAATCAACCCTTCATCTATACCATCTACCGACGCCCAACCAACTACCGACGCCCAAACCTTACTCCGTCAACGCTTCATCTATACCTATCAACCCTTCATCTATTCCTCCCGAGTCATCTACTCGAGGAATTCACCACCTCCTGAGGAGTCTATCCCTCAGAGGAGCTCAAAATCGAGGAGCCACCTGTAACCCCAACTCCTCCTCCTCCTTCACCCTTTAACTACTCACCCGACCCATCCACACCCTCCTCACCACCCCAATCCCAACCAACTTCCTCAACCACACCACGCCTTTAGACCTCCCGCCGCTAAGTTCCTCTTCGAACTTTCGTCAAGAGTGCATCTATTCACCCCTACTCATCAACCTCCTCAACCTTCTCAACATCCTCAACCTTCCCTTCAAAACCAAAATCCCTCTTCTACCCCGCTCTTCTTTCTCGGTTCTCTACCGAACCCATTCCCCAATCCTCCCACATCGCTGAAAATTCTCGACACCGATATGGAACCGGATTCCCACCAACCCTCCTCCACCTTCCCCTATAACCCTATCCTCTTCCACCAAAACCATACCAACCCAAGACTCATCCTCTTCTCGCCTCCGTAACTCCCCATCTCCAACCATCAGCTCGCAGACTCTCCGCCGACACCATTCACATTGGCCAAGCATCTACTTCCCATCACCACCAATGATGAAGTTTTGACCCTGCTAGATGCCATCTACCAACGGCTAAGGCGAGCTCACAAGCATATCTACCGCTATGAAGTAGCCACGCAGCCCAAGGCCAACAATCGAATCGCCACTAATCTTCGACAATTTCAAGAGGATGTCTGACTGCTTTTGACAGGACGACTTCACCGATGTCAAGATCAACATCGAAGCTCAACGAGATGAATTGAAGGTTGCCGTATCATCGCCTCCATTTTCTACGAGTTATTCCACGCCATCACTCTCCATCTCGCCACGGTGGCGTATTCCCATTATGGAACTCAACAACCTTGCTCGCAACTCGCTCACGATGTAATGAATGCCAACCGTGATCGTGATCCGCCATCACTTGAGGAGAAGCAAATGAGGTCTATCAACGTAATGCCGATGGAAGAGAACAACCGCCTTCGTGAAGAACTGACTACCGCTCGCTCCACCGCACTCTCCGATCGATGCGTATGACGATTACCAGCGAAGAATGGAAGAGCTAGAGCGAGAAAGAAGAGAAAAGGAGGCTGCAGACAAAGGCAAAGGGAAAAGACCTTGGTAGCTTATGTATCTTTTCTTCCCTTTCCTTTGTATTTTTTTTGGAAAACTCTGTTGAATGTAAACATCTTGTTTATAAATACAGATGATTACTTGCCTTTTCAAAAATTATATTGTTTAAATTCTTGTCGCTTTTATTGTTTAAGTCTAATTAGAATTTAAACATTCAGCTTTAAATTCATTTAAACCGCCGTTAATCTGTGTGTCGCTTTTGACTCTCTTATTCTTGTATGCACTTAGATTAGTCCCTTGCATTTGAGGTGTTATTCTCATTTGCCTCGAATAAGGCAGAAGAAAAGACTCCTCTTCTCGAAGAACAAAGCAAGCGCACCTTAAAATCTACTAGAAGCTAGTTGGTACGGGATAAAACCCTCACGCTTCAAGATGTAGACTATTTAAAGTTTATATATATATAAGTGCTATTTAAATTAGCCCGATATAAGAAAAATAAGCTTGTGTTGAATTTCTATAAGAAAATAGCACTTAAAAGCCACTATTATGGCCAAAATTTTATAAATGTATTTGTAACTCCGTGAAGGAGGTTGTTGCAAATTTGTAATAATATATGTACGGATATGTATATTTTTTAAATACTTTATTTCAGTTAAATTGTTGATTCTTATGTTAAATTTATATCTCGATCAAGACATTACATTAGTTTTTATATTGGCTAATCGGGTGATCGATTAGCGTGGCAACTGTATAGAACTTTGCCTTGTATAGTTTTTGTAGGACTTTTCGTGTTCAACGGAAGACTCCTTCTCGCCTTCACCTAAGACCGCTCAAAGCTTAAGATCGGTGAGACCTCGTGTCCGGTGAAACGTTCCTCTCCAAAAAAGCTAGTGGATTAATTCAAACTTATTCCCATATATTATTTGAATTAATCCAAGTCATTCTCGACATGTCAAGCCGCCGAAAGCAACTTTCCGAAAAGCAGAATACTTTTCGCCTCGAGGAAAGCAAAAAAGCATGCCCCTACTTTCGCTACATCTCGATCGACACCAAATCGCCCACCTTTTGAAGATCTCGTAAATGATTATCTCGCTCTAGATAACCGAAGACTAAAATCCTTGATCGACCCCATGCATTTAATGCATTTATGAATAGAGTTGTTGAAGCCTTCGCCCTTCCAACGGATTCTTTTGAAATGCACTCGCTATTAATACCGCCATTGAAGACTGGAAGAGACAATCAGATAGAATCAATCGAACACTTAAAGAATTGCTCTCAAACTTCATAACTCCAAGTCTTTTCAAGCATTCAATATCCTTATCCAGATCTAGAAGTCCTCCCACAACAACAAGAAGTCGCTCATCAACATTTATTGCTTTATTCTTCTTGTTGCTAACTTCCATTAACTATACTTCTGCACGAATTAAATATCTTGTTTTTACAGATATTTAATTCCCTAGACCCAAACACAAGTCAATATTTTGTACACGATCCATTAGGGATATTCTTTGTAATTGATCTAAGTGGAAAACATAGTGCACAATTTAAATCCAAGGTTGACTGCCTTGGTGGTGGACGTAGCACTCATTATAGTGTGAACCATCCCAAAATACTTGTGTTATTTCCTACTGTATGTCTATTACTTGAACTGCTTAGTTTCATTGTTTATATTATCCATTTCAACAGTAACTTAAGTAATCTGTAAAAGGTCTACCGTAGTCCTTATCGGCACTGAACAATTTTCTTGAAGGTCTTCCGCTACTTGATTCTTTTCATAGATTGCAAGTAACTTTCAAGGAACTTACTTAAAAGTTTTAAAGTGTTAATAAGCTATTCAACCCCCCCCCCCCTTTTCTAGCTTATTATTGTGCTCATTGGGACCCACAAATACATATAAAAAAGCATATTTTAGCCAAAAACTATTTTGAGACCAAAAGGGCGAGTTGGGTGCCTAACACCTTCCCACCTCGTAACTTAGCCTCCGAACCCTTTGCAAATCTGGTTACATTTGGGTTTTCTTTGTTTTTCCTTAAAATAAATATGACGACTCTGTTGATCACATTTTGAGTCCACAATTGAGGCCAGTCATATTCCACGTGTCTTAAAGGTTTTGAAACCACCCGCTTCGTTCATTAACGAGGGATAGGTCGAAAAACGGGGCACTCACAGTGGCGACTCTGCTGGGGAACCTTGTTTTTATTTTAAAAATAAAAAATAACAACGGAGGGCTAGACTCATTTTTCAAAAAAAAACAGAAAAAAAAAATAGTTTTCTTTTGTTTTTTGCTAAATATATTTATTATATTTATTTAACAGTTTAAATATCGCATTTTTATATATATGTATACATATTTGTGCAACTAATCATGAAAACTTGCAGCAGCTTCGTTCCAGGTACTGTTGTGAATATAAAAAAAAGAATAAAAATAAAATAGAATAGAATTTCGGGCAGTATAACAAAAAAAGCAGGGGCTGATCATTGCTTTATTTTATTTTATTCGTGCTTGCTTTATTTATTCCACACAAAATATGTAAATATTCTTTTATTCTGTCATTTTATTTTGGGAATTATGACCAATTTGTAATTAATAGGAACAGATAGATTCCCCGCTTTTCTTTCTATTTATTGATCTGAATAACCATTTTGCTTGCTCGCGCCGTCCTTTCAAGGATTCAAACTAGTTAGCCGAGAAAATCCACAAAGAACAGAAAGATAAGCCATTTACTGCATTATATCTGAAAAAAAAGACTTTACTGCTTTTTAGATGTCTCACACACGTGCACGCACGTAGAGATATTCTGAACTGCTACCCTAAATCATGGTCAACCTACCCCCTGGATCAGCCAACGTTAAATGCATATAGATTCTCAGGACACTTCATGGACCGATCGATTTTTATATCTCTGAATTATTGACCAATCCCTGTTGCGCATATATATATATATATATATATATATATATATATATATATATATATATATATATATATATATATATATATAAAGATATGCACAGGGGGTGACCAATGGTTTTTTATGATATTCGACCTAGACCATTTGAATGGTGGATCCCGGAAAGAGTATAGACCCTTCGTCTGAGATTAGTCCGATCTTGGGGAGTCAAAAGACATGTGGAATACGAAGGTCCTATACTCTGGAGAAAGAATCCACTATTCTAGAAATAGTCCCGAGACTGTCAAAACAAAGCGGGTGCTTGTTCGATCAATCTTAGGGAAATTGATTAATAATAATAAAATAATAATAAAGGCACACTGTACTTGAACCCAAAAGCCTGGAACCTCCCCTCCTGATACCTTCAACCATTTTTCCTCAGAAACCTGGCCCAAATATGGAAAGGAAGAGATAGTATCGGTCGATTGATACGGGATACAGGCACAAGGGTCAGATTAGATAATATCAAGGTCAGATCAGAAAGTATCAGAATCAGTTCAGAGGGTACAGATTTGAACAGAATGGCCTCTGAAAATGAGCAATCTGCAGTAGGTACTGATACAGGGGCTCCAGGTTACGTTCCAACTCCGGCTATGTAGCAGTGGTTAGATCAAAATTTGAATGCACAGGCTAATCGCATAATGAGCCAAATGGCAAATCTCGTGCAAGGTCTAAAGTCCAGTGGTGAGGGAACCTCTTTCCCTGCAACCCCTCAAGAAGCATCTACTTCTCATGCTCTTCTAAACCCAAACCCTTAGCCAAACACTAACATACCACCAAACACCAATACCCCAAATCCAAATTTTCCACTAAACCCCTATGATCCGAATATTAACCCTTTCTCACCAAATCCACCATACCCTTTTCCCAATACCAATATACCACAAAATCCAAATGACCTTCCATTTCCCATCACCAACCCATTTCAAAACAGCCCACATATGGACCCCAGAAACTATACTCAGCAAGGACAAGTAACGACCTATTTACCTTTCAATGATCTTGGTCATCAAGCTGAAGCTACAAATAACCTACCTCCTCAAAATCCCTACCAAATGCCTCCGCAAGGAATAAACCCAGTTGCCCCTAATTCCTCCAATATATACTAAAACCCAGCTCCTACCAATAACCTACCTCCTCAAAATCCCTACCAAATACCTCAGCAAGAAATAAACCTCTTCACCCACAACCCTTCCAATATATATCAAAACCCAACACCACCCTCCACCACACTAGAGGCAGACATGGAGAACTTAAAAGGAATGATGCTCAAAGTTTTAAATAAAGGGGAATTTTCTACACGGCCATTAGCATTACAGCCTTCAGCTATACTACCCTCAAAATTCAAAATGCCCGACATAGAAAAATTTGATGGGACTGGATGCCCTATCTTTCACCTAAAATCTTATTCCACCAGCATGTAATCAAGAGGGGCTAGTTTTGAAGCCATGGCCTCCAATTTCCATCTCACCTTGATAGGGGCAGCTAAGCAATGGCTAATGCTAGCAGATAATAGTACCATAGGCACTTGAGACCAAATAGCAGAAGAATTCCTAAAGAGGTACAAAGACAATACCACCTCTGAAAATAAAAGAGATCTTGAGGCGTGTATCCAAAGGGAAAAAGAAACCTGCACAGATTTTGCAGCCAAGTGGAAAAGAAAGATAGCTCAGACATTGAACATGCCTGATCCAGCTGAATCGTCCAGGATGTTCATCAAAAACCTCCAAATCATTTACTTGGAACATATGTGGTATCTCCCCTATAGTAACTGCAAAGAAATAATGGAAATAAGGATTCGTATCGACGAAGATATACGAACTGGACATTTAAAAGTCGGTACACCTCCCAACTCTTTCCGCTACTCAAAAGGAAAGACAACCGCATCAGGGTCAGCTGTTAACATGGTGGGAAATACGTCTGTTATGCCATTAGTCAACTTCCCTACCCAGAGCTATAACACTGTACCATGGTCCTATGGAGCAGATAGGTCCATCAATACAGTAGGAGGAAATAATGATCCAAATAGAAATTTCAGGGGTCCAAACAGAGGGAATAGACACTATGATGAACTGCAAGCCCCTCAATCTTTAATATTGCAAGGACTGATGGCACAGTGAGTGCTAAAGCCTATGGAAAACTACAGGCCGCCGAATCCTCTACCTAACTCATGAAACCATGCCTAGTATTGTGAATACCATCGCTGCAGTGGTCACCTCACCCACAAGTGCTACATACTAAAAAATGCTATCCAAGATCTGATAGATGATAAGGTTATCGAAAAACCTCCCCCCCCCAGGCCAAATGTAGTCAATAACCCTTTACCTCAAATCAACATGATTGAGGTTGATGAAGAAAATTGTGTACCCAAATTTGAATGGAATGAAAAGCCATTACCATATATCATTGTTCATTTCTCTTTACCAATAAAAGAGTCTAGCTGTAACATGCTCTCTTGGGACACTATCCTGGGTAGCCAAAATACCAGTAGCATTGAAAAAGCCACTTGGGTCGGTGGGGATGTCAGTCAGCTTACCAGATCTGGTAGAGCCTACCAACCAAACCAAGAAAGCGATGACCACTCTGGCAAAGATAAAGAAATAGATATTGGGGCTAGGAATATGGAAGATACCCTGTTAGCTCAAATGAAGAAAACCCAAGCAAATATATCTATTTGGGGCTTGCTATGTGCTTCCAAAACCCATCGAGACACGCTGGCCAAATCCCTAAGTCAGGCAATCATCCCTATTGAAACCTCTCCAAATGAGCTCACCCAAATGATCGAAAACATACATGTTGGAAATGTGATTATGTTTGCTGATCTAGATCTGCCAAGAGAAGGAACCAACCACATCGATGCTCTCCACATCACTGTGGGGGTCATGGAAAAAAGGGTTCCTCGAGTCCTGATAGATAACGACTCATCTTTGAATGTATGTCCCACAAGCACGGTAGCCAAACTGGGGACAAAGATATCAGAGCTGACTCCTTCATCGCAGACAGTAAGGGCATACGACAACACTAGTCGATGTGTCCTAGGGGTGGTAACGTTAATGATGACTATTGGGCCACTAACTATGCCAGTTGAGTTCCAAGTCCTAGACATTCCTGTTTCTTTCAGTCTATTGTTGGGACGTCCTTGAATCCATTGGGTAAAAGGGGTAGCCTCCTCACTGCATCAGCGTGTCAAATTTATCCACGATGACCACACAGTAATCACACTTGCCGATAAGATCGTGGAAAACAAAGAAAACGGGGACATCCCAATCCTCGAAATAGAACACGAAGACACGGGTATATTCCTCAGTGGTTTCAAGGTTATCCCTCAAGCTAGAGTTAACGCCATTGAATATGGGCGTGAGACTGACATCACCAGAAAGAAGACCACAGTCTTCGGAGACATGGTCCCATTAAACATGCTCCGAAAAATGAATTATATGTCTGGTTTGGGTCTCGGCAGAAATCAGCAGGGGCTTGTTAACCTAGTCCAAGATGAACTTAATGAATGTATCCCTCCATTTGGTTTAGGATACAAACCTACGCCAGCCGAGCTAGCTACAGTCATGAGGCAGAAACGTGAGAAAAGCAAAGCAGAACGAGAAAAGCGTCCTTACATAGACCCTCCCCTCCAACCATATAGAAAAACACTAAATGATTACTTTATAAGGAAGGGAGAAACAAATGCCTATCTCATGTTTCCTGAACCCTGGTCGGACCAAAATGGGAAAAGACGCCCTGGTTGGGAAATCTTCGAAGACGTCAGTCTCGCCACCAATGAAATGGAACAAGTTACCCTGGAGCCCCGTAGCCCTGCATATAAAACTGTCACAGTTGAAAATACATGGACTATAGATCAAGATGATTGTGCCCTGGCCCTGTTAGATGATGACTTTCTGGGAGATAGTTTCCTGGGCATGATTGACGAAGGGACTAGCTATGAAAAGCTCCCGGCCGAATTTGAGTCCATAGCTGATAACCCCCTGCATAATTGGTATACTACGACCGACCCGCTGCTGACAACCGCAGACTTGCAGGACCGTTTTGAATATACTATTCCCCCTCTTTCCCTTAGCCTTACGGATTGGTCATCTACCAATCTACTCCTTAAAATTGAGGACCTTAATAATATAACCAACCCTGTACAGTTTGCTATTAATAATGAAAATCTTGATGTCTTCGCATATTCCTTAGTTGCACCTACGATAAATGGTGAATTAATTAATAATGAGTTGTTTAACGAAATGGATCCAAACGATAAAGGATACTTACTTGAGCTCGCCAAATCAGTCAAGCACCAAGAAAAGCACTGATCATCAGCGGCAGAAGAAGACTTGTCTGTTGTCCATCTAGGGTTGAACATTGAAATCAAAGAGGTCAGAATTGGTAGCTACCTGCAAGGGTCAGAAAGGGCAGCATTAATCAGTCTACTCATAGAATTTGTAAACGTCTTCGCATGATCCTACGAAGGCATGCCTGGGTTGGATCCAGCCATAGTAGAGCACCAAATTCCCACCAGATACAGTTGGTCAACAGTACGCACTTTGAAGGGGACGTGAACCATCTGCGGGACGAGTTCAAAATCCAGAGACACAAGTCTTCCCCATACCGACCACAGGCAGACGGTGTTGTCGAAGTAGCCAATAAAACGCTAGAAAACATTATCAAAAAATGGCTGAAACAGGAAGAGACTGGCCAGAAAAGCTGCCGCTAGTACTCGAGGGCTATCGCACTTTGATCTGTACACCCACTGGGGCTACCCCTTATTCTCTAGCATATGACATGGAGGCAGTACTGCCCATTGAAATAGAAGTCCCATCTTTAAGGGTTATGATGGAATCAGATGTATCTGAAATTGGTTGGGTCAAACAGCGCTACGAAGAATTAGCCCTATTAGATGAACGATGAATGCTAGCTTTAGAGCACACTCGAGCATATCAGAAACGAATAGCTCGAGCATTCAACAACAAAGTCAAAGGCCATAATATCCAAGTAGGAGACTTGGTACTTCGCAAAAAAAACCCCTAGTTATGTCGACACTAGGGGAAAATGGAAGTCTCCTTGGATGGGACCCTACATCTTCAAACAGATTCAGTCAAGAGGTGCGGTACTCCTCACCAATCAAGACGGGGAAGACCTCGTTCAGCCCTTCAACATGGACAAACTCAAGAGATACTATGCATGAATTAGAAATGTTTGGCAACTGTGTCTTTCTCTCCAACTCGCTAGATTGAAAACCTGAAATGGTGGTCTAGACAAAAATTAGAGCAAAAAGAAAAAAAAGAAGATATATGCAAGGAGAATAAGGGCTCGCTAGATTGAAAACCCAAAAGGGCAGTCTAGGCAAAATTTAGAGCAAAATAAAAGAAAACCCAAGAGAAGGAGAGAGAAAACAGTTTTTAGCATTTTATCTCCAGTAGACAAAGTCTTCAACATCTTCAGGTCCGGGCAACCAAGGGTCAAACATGTATCAGACATGTTGACCACATGGAAAGAAACTTCTTATGGCAGGGAAAATCAGCTCGTCTCGGTCTTGACTGGCCAAGAAAAAAACCATGACAAGGCTCGGAATAACGAAAAACACACCAAAATATAAAAATCCATAAGGTGCAACTCAGGAATAGGTCTCTAAGATATTTAGATTATCATTTATTTCTATACAGGTGCCTATATATAAATTGCCTACATCCCATAGTCCCCCCAAATCCCCCTCTTTTTCTATGCAGCCCAGAAATGGTTCCTCAACGTCTACGACATCCTAGCCGAGACCAGATACTTCTGCGAGGTGTAGAGGAGGCCCCAACCTCACCATCATGAGAACCTTCAGAGGTTTCCTCCTTCTCGTTATCAGCATCGCCATTATCCTGGATAGCAGGGTGACTTGGACCGGCACCATCATCCCTATGAGTAGTGCTCTGCCTGCCAGCCTGATTTGGGCTAGCTTCATCCATCCGCCGGGGATTACTCCGCCGACTTGCATTGCTCAATCTGGGAGGCGCATTACTGGGTCGCGCCTCGTTAGGATCATGTGCCATATGGGCACCAAGGCCGTGTACTCGCCGAAATTCCTCCTGCAAAGCCTGGGGAACCACCAGCCCTGAACTTTCTAGATCTTCGCCGATCTTAATCAGCTGGGCATCTATGCCACTGGTTACCCACATAGAGAGAATCCTCCTCAGCACATGCCTAATCACATGGGAATGCTCCTCAGCAGCCAGTAGCACCCATGACAGATACTCATGGGACAAGAGCATATTTTCAAAAAAAACATAAGCTGAGGCCCGTAGGGGATAGTCAATCTCACACTTATCCCGGATGAGATCGCACACATCTCTCTCCATCCGCAAATCTTCTATCAATGGATGGTTCACGTCTGGGAGAATCTTCTCTCTGCCGAACTGCCGGAGGACTTGGTACGCCAGATAAAAAGTGGTCTGTTAAAGACCAGGCAGGATGACCTGGGCATAGGCCCCGGTAAACAGAAAAAAGTGGCGAATCCGCTAATGGATGACCACCCAAATTATCTTCATGGAGCCGATACGCAGAAAATACTCTATCCAGTCGAGCTCCGTAGACAGATTATGGCGATAATGGCCGCGAGAGCCATAGCGCCCGGGATTATATACTCCTCCCACAAGCTCCGGGGTCATCACCCAGTTAAAATGTTCCTCCAGCCACATATGGATCAAAATGGGGCTGCCAGAAGGAAAGACTTCGTCGCCGGACGGAAATGCATCCAGGCCAATCAGAGTCTTGGCCAAAATGATCTGGACAATATTCACTCGACGCTCCCGAGCTTGCAGAACCAGATCAACAACCCACACATCAATAAATCCGAGTTGGCCCACGAGAAGATATCTCCCCATTACACACAAAAAATGAGAAGTCAGCCGATGTCGCGAATAGACTGGATCTTCCCTATATTCAGTATAAGCAGGGGGAAGAACAGTCAAATCAAAATTAAATCCATTATAGAAATTTGGAGTTGCAGTACGGGTCGAGCCAAATAATTCCCTTATCACCATGAAAGGACGTCTCCGCACAGAGGGCGCGACAATAGGCCCAACGGTCGGCATTCCCACCATAGCGCAGAACTCCTCAAATGTGGGACATATTTCATTCAGGGAAAAATTAAAAAGGTGACTCTGCACCGACTAGAATCTGGATGCTGCCCTTAGCATGTCACAGTTTATACGTAGCGCCCACCATGAATGGAGACATCGATAACCATAAACATGGTCAAACCATTCCCGTTCATCCTCTCGTAAAGAAAGGATCCAGTAATCCAGCGAGGTCTCGTATATTTCTATCTCCAGGGCTGTATGGGTACGCTCGGCCATTTCTGAAAGAAGGCAAAATATTATATCTGATTTGATAAAAGAAAAAGCAGAACAGAGATAGAGCTCAGATATGCTTACTGCCTGAAGGAAGAAGAGAAGAGGATGGTGTGAAATGAACACTGCCCCGAGTCCCTTTTTATACTGAAAAACTGAGAAACGGTCGAATTATGAGCACAGTGCATGAATAGGGACAAAACAGGAAGTGCACAGGAGAAGGCTTGGGCGCCGCCCATAGCCTTTCCAGGAGCCGTGTCCTCTTCCACCATGGGCGGTGTCCATGGGTCCTCTCTGTCCCCGCTGCCTCCTCCTCATCGCCTGTATCCTGCGACTCCCCGCTTCCGCGAAACCAGTTGTTTCGCCTGCTCGCTCACGAAAGAAAGAAAGAAAAGAGTGGAGGCTAGGCACTAATTCCTCACCAACCGAAAATTAAAATCGTATTACACGAAGAGGCAATCGCGTTTCTCTTTCCCCGCAGAGCACCAGATAACCCCATTTTGAATCCAAAGGCGTATCTCTCCAAGCCACCGTCTTAAACTGCAGTGTGCCTTTGCTTTAGATAATGGTTTAGATTTCTTTTATTTTAGGCATTCCTAGAATAATTGAGTATTTATTTTTATATCATGCATCGTAGAATAAATATAAATTGCATTGCATTTAGAAAATATATACAGAGTTTGGTACAGGAAAAAAAAAGAAAAATAATAAATGCAGGTATGGAGGCTAATGGGCATATGAAGATCTACTCCTATCCAAGCCTCCGCCCATGACTCGAGGACCCATCCCGCCAATTATGTATCCCCGTCCTCTGGCCCGAGCATGACTGGCCCGCCGGTCTCATCGGCATCATCATCCCGGTGCCTGGCATGATGCACGACATCATCCCGGCCCTCTGCCAGTAAACTCGTCCAGCAGATCCGATATAGCTTGGTGATGCCAAAAAAGCCCTTCACCACCTTCCGGTAGGATGAAACATCAACCTAAAAAGAATAGGGCATCAAAAGAAAAAAAAAATAGGAAGGAAATATCAGTACCGGAAAATATAAAAAAATATTATACAACTGATATGAAAGAAAAGGAAGAAAAAAATGCATAAATAAAAAAGTATACGCAAACCGTCCGGGAATCACCGCTGACCTCAACATCGTGCAAAGCCTCCCTCCACAAGTCTTCCTCAATGGCGATATTGGAAAGTGGAGAAGTCTTCAGCAGGGACAAAATAATCTGCCAGCATCGTGAACTGTGACAGAAGGCCTCGCCTATCGAACGCTCGATGCACGCCAAGCCGCTGCAGGGGCAAGATGGAGCACTGTCCTCAGGAAATCCTCGTAAGCCATGTTGGGATAATTATCACGAGGAATAACATGTCTCGACAGGTACTGATACCTGTTCGGCAGAAATCTGGGACGAACACCAAAGCTGGTGGTGCATGTGGTGTCACTGGAGGCACATGATAGAGGAAATGCTGGCGATTAACTCGTTCGCCCATATATAATGAATCAACCATAATCGACACCATCAGAATCTGACGTCTGCTTATCTCCAGAGAAATCAAATATGGTCCAGCCAGACCCTTCCAGGATGACAAATGCACGGTACCCGAGCTCGAGCCGGCAATCCTATCTCGCATTATCACCTCGGTCAAGGTGGCTCGTGAATGCGGTTATGCAATGGGCCCGGAGTAAAATAAAAGATCGAATAAGCCCAGACCTACAAAAGAAATGAAAGGAAAAACAAAAGAAAAGAAAAAAATCATCAGCCAGAAAAAAAAAAGATAAACGATACAAAAGAAATAATGCTAGCAAAATATCAAAAGCAGGAAAGGGAATATTACCTCCCAAGCCGGAGCAAAACCATTAAGGACTCGAGAGTCGTTGCGGCTGGCCCGATCCATGGAAGTGTACAGCTCTGCCAAACCTGCCTACCCCCAATCATAAATAGAAACCCGGTATAAATCCCGGAGACATCCCAGGAGAGAGACCCGCAGAGTGGTGGACAAATTGGCGAAGAGTGACATGCCCAGGAAAAAGAATAAAAATGCCGGGTAAAACGAGCCATCCTCATTATCAAACCATGCCTCGGCAATTCATACAAAACCATCCTTCGAATTAAGTGACTCTCACCCATATCGGGCGATGCCTGCACCGGCTCGCTTCGTAAGGCCTTCCCGCGATGCCCTGTCATCGGCGGATGGCCATGCCATTGCCTGCGGATTATGTTGAATTTTGCACACATTAAAAAGAATATGTATCTATTTTGCAGGCATAGAAAAAAAAAGAAAAAAATGTGTTGCACTTTTGCATCTAAAAGAGAAATAAATGTTACATTTTGCGCGCAAATATCCATGTTGCATATTTCGAAGCATTAAACTATCTTTTATATTGCATTTGCATTTGCATGCACGTTTTTGTGTTAAAAAAAAAGAAAGTAAAGAGAAGAAAAAGAAGTGAAAATGATACTTTAGTATTTATCATGTGCATTTATCTCCAAGTAGTTGCATATTGCATTATTTGAATAAAAATGTTGCAAGCCTTGAAGAGAAAATATTCTTGTTGCATTTTGCATATGGAAAATATACCTGCAACATGTGCATGTATCCCGAAAAAAAAATATAACTGAAAAAATGCAGCATTTGTCTGAAACGTCTATCGCATAGTCATGCATCATCTAAAAATATCTGTAACACGAGCACACATCATTAAAGTTAAAATATATCAGTTAGATGAAAGATGCATCACAGAATTAAATAGTGTTAATTGTATAAATATGCATCGCAAAATAAAATAGCATGAATTTCATATCTTTGTTATGTTATAACTACCAAATTGCATCATTTTAAGCATAAATATTATATGCATAAGCATTAAAATCAAGAGCATGTATACTCCAAAAGCCAAAAAACAGCAGAAATCCGGAAAAATTCAAGAGATTCAACCAAATGGGTTGAAGGTATATCCCCTATCTAGTGCTCAATCTTCCCATTTGATATTTTTCTTTCTCTGAAAACATAAGATCAAGGGAGAATAAGAATTTCAAAATCCAGATCCTTCTTCTTATATTCCATGGATTTATTTGAAAAACTTATTCCTTGTATCTAGTGATGTGGCAAAAATATCAGTCATACCGGGGTGCCGAAAGTCGTTGAAATCCGTGAGTCGTTCGTTGATCGAATCGATGAGGAAATCGTTGATTTGGTGATGAAATCGTCGTTCGAGATCGGATATCTGGGTATGTAGTGGCGTATCACAAAATGAACAAGTGAGTGGTGGGGGATGTCCCAAACCCTCCGGCGTGAGAATCGATCTGATATCAAAAATATAGGAGGCCCGTAGCCCCCGTGTGTGGAGCGATAACCGTAGAAGAGAGCGTATGAGAGTCCTGCCCCACTACTATGAGATAGTAGGGTTTATTTATACGAGGATTAGGGTTTACTTGTCATGCATGGGCCGGGCCCATGGTGTTTAATAGTCCGCAAGAATAGTGGGTGGTGTAGTGGAAAGCCCCTCGCCTAAGCGAGGCCCAAAGCCTTTGTGGCGGATTAAATATAGGCACTTCAAGATAGCCCCAGGTCACTTATTCCTTGTGATTTATCTCAAGGGTAAGGAGTATAATTTTACATCAAGCATGACATCTACTCAAGCGAGATGCTCGCGGGAGAAACGATATAAGACTCATCCGCGAGTAACCTCGGCGGGAAGACAATATAAAACTCATCGCGAGTAAAATCGGCGGGACTATAGTATAAAACTCATCAGCGAGCAAACTCGGCGGGAAAGATGATAAAACTCATCCGCATAAGTAAACTTCGGCGAAAGGAAGAAGACAATATAAAACTCATCCGCGAGCAAACTTGAGCGGGAATATAGTATAAAACTCATCCGCGAGCAAACTCGAGCGGGAAGATGATATAAAACTCATCCGCGAGTAAACTCGAGCGGGAATATAGTATAAAACTCATCCGCGAGTAAACTTCGGCGGGAATATAATATAAAACTCATCCGCGAGCAAACTTCGGCGGGGAAAAACTCATCCGCGAGTAAACTCGGCGGGGAATATAGTATAAAACTCATCCGCGAGTAAACTTCGAGTGGGAATATAGTATAAAACTCATCCGCAGCGAGAAAACCGGCGGAATATAATATAAAACTCATCGCGAGCAAACTCGAGCGGGAATATAGTATAAAACTCATCCGCGAGCAAACTCGGCGGGGAAGATGATATAAAACTCATCCGCGAGTAAACTTCGAGCGGAATATAGTATAAAACTCATCCGCGAGTAAACTTCGAGCGGGAATATAGTATAAAACTCATCCGCGAGCAAACTCGAGCGGGAATATAGTATAAAAACTCATCCGCGAGTAAACTCGGCGGGAATATAATATAAAACTCATCCGCGAGTAAACTTCGGCGGGAATATAGTATAAAACTCATCCGCGAGTAAACTCGAACGGGAATATAGTATAAAACTCATCCGCGAGCAAACTTGAGCGGGAAAAACTCATCCGCGAGTAAACTCGAGCGGGAATATAGTATAAAACTCATCCGCGAGTAAACTCGAGCGGGAATATAGTATAAAACTCATCCGCGAGCAAACTCGAGCGGGAAGATGATATAAAACTCATCCGCGAGTAAACTCGAGCGGGAAGACAGTATAAAACTCATCCGCGAGTAAACTCGAGCGGGGACGTAAAGCACAAAACTCAACGTGGGATGCCCGAGGCGTCGAATAAAAGCTCGGCGCGAGATGCTCGAGCGGGAGGTAATGTACCTCAGCGTAGTGAGGGTCTTCAAGAATCCGAGCAGCCTTACCGTGGTGAGAGTCCTCTAGAAATCCATATGCTCAATCGAGAAGCTCAACCGTGGGATGCCCAAACGGGAGCGTAAGCGCATAAAGGAAATCGAAGCCTCACCATGGCGAGGGTCTTCGAGCAATCCAGCCAGCCTCAACATGGTGAGGTCTTCAAAATCAAGCAACCTCACCAAGGTGAGAGCCGTTTGATATCCGTATGCTCAAGCGGAAAGCCAAGTGGGATGCCCAAACGGGGAGCGTAAGCGCATAAAGGAAATCCAGAAGCCTCACCATGGTGAGGGTCTTCGAGCAATCCAGCAGCCTCAACATGGTGAGGGTCTTCAAAAATCCGAGCAGCCTTACCGTGGTGAGAGTCCTCTAGAAATCCATATGCTCAATCGAGAAGCTCAACCGTGGGATGCCCAAAGCGGGAGCGTAAGCACGCAAAAGAAATCCGTAAGCCTCACCGCCAGTAAGGTCTTCAATGATTCGAGTATCCTCACCGTGGGCGAGGGTCTTCGTAGCGATAATAAGAAACTCGCTCTCGGCGCGAGTCTAATCTGAAGCTCGAGCTATGGACAGTGTAGCGCATGGGCACCAAAAATAATAACACGAGGCTCGGCCGCGGGCGTAAAGCATGCGCGTATGGGCACGAATAATGATAACAAGAGGCTCTGCCGATGAGCGGCATGGCGTGCACGCGCACGATAATAATAAATCAAGTCGGCCACGCGCCGAGCGCATTGGGCACGATAACAATAACATGAAGCTCTGGCCGGGCACGAGCATGACGCACGCACGATAGTAATAACATGAGGCTCTGCCGTGGCATCGGCATACGCACGGCACGCAGAATAATAATCGGGCTCGTGGACGCTGGGCGCGAAAGGCAGTAGTGCGCGCACGGCAACACATGAAGCTCGGGCCGGGCATCGAAAGTACGACGCACCTGCACGCATAGTAATAACATGAGGCTCGGCCGCGGCGCGAGCATGCGCGTACTCCGCACGATAATGATAACTGGGAGACTTCCTGGCCGAGGCGCCGAGCATGGCGCACCGGCACAATAACATAACATGAAGCTCGGGTCGGGCACGAGCATGACGTGAACGGGCACGAGCAGTAATAACACGTAGGCTCGGCCGCGGGCGGTAATTAAGCGCGTACCCGGCACGATAATGATAACTGGAGGCTCTGGCCGAGGCGCCGAGCATGTGCGGCACGGCACGACATCGATAACACGAGGTTTCCTGGGCCGTAGGCGCGAAAGCATGAAGGCGCGCACGCACGGTAATAATAACATGGGGTCGGCCGGGAGCGAGCGCAGAGTGCACGCACGATAACAATAACATGAAGCTCGGGCCGGGCACAAGCATGACGCGGCACGGTAATAACATGAGGCCTGCCGCGGGCGCGGTGCATAGCGCGCATGATAACAGGCCGTGCGGCCGAGGCCTGGCCGAGGCGCTGAGCATGGCGTGCACGGGCACGGTGAATAATAACTGCTCGGGCCGCGGGCGCGAGCGTAGAGTGCACGGGCACGATAACAATAACATGAAGTTTGGCCGGGCATCGAGCATGACGCGCACTCGGCACGATAGTAATAACACGAGGCTCTGCCGCGCGAGCATGGCGTAACGCAAAACGGAGAATACAATCAAGCTCGGGCCGTAAGCGAGCCGCAGAGCGCACTCCAGCACGATACACGACATGAAGCTCTCCTGCCGAGGCACGAAAGATAGCGCACGGCACGATAGTACAATACGGGCTCTGGCCGTAGGCGCGAGCATACGCACCCGCACGATAAATAACAAGAGGCTCGGGCCGAGGTGCGGCATGGCGTACGGGCAACGATAATGATAACTAGAGGCCGGCCGGCGCGAGCATGGCGCACGCAGCGCGATAACGATAACACGAGGCGCGAGCATGGCGCGCACGCCGATGAATAACATGAAGCTCGGGCCGCAGGCGACATGCACGTGGGCACGCGGACATTAAATATGAGGCTCCGGCCAGGCGCGAAAGTATGGGCGTATGACATGATAATGATAACAAGAGGCTCTGGGCCGGTGGCGCGAGTACGGTGCACGCACGAATAACACCAAGCTCTCCGGCCGCGCGCGAGCGTAGCGCACGCGCACGATAACAATAACATGAAGCTCTGGCCGGGCATTGCATGACGCACGCACGATAGGGCATAACATGAGGCTTCCGGGCCGAAGCGCCAGCATGGCGTAACGTGCCGAGAATAATAATCCGCAAGCTCTCAAAGTCGCGGGCACGAGCCACCCGCACGATAACAATAACATGAAGACTCGGCCGGGCACGGTACGCACCCAGTCAAGCGAAAGCGCAGCAAATGGCAATAACTGGGATTAAAGAGGTTCCCGCCGAGGCGCTGAAAGCATGCACGGCACGGTGAATAATAGCCATGCCGGCCGGCACAATGATGATAAAGAGCGTGGGCCGGTTTCGCGAACGATAACGATGAATCCGGTGCTCGAAGCCACAAGGTAACGATCGGAGTTGCCGGGCTTCATGAAAAGTATGGGCGGTGCACCGAATCGACTCTGTTGGCTCGCCAAGGTTGAGCGTGGCAAGGCCCCTATCGCTGGGCGAAGCTCTTAAGATTGCTTCAATGCGGCCCAACTCGGTCTGCGATTAGCAACCGGCATGGCCTTTCTCCGATGGGGACATTGATCGGGGTTGTTAGTATATCAACTCCAGGTACATACGACCAACAAGAAGGCGTGCTTCATCAGCTCATAAACCCGTGTAGTTAGTCACATTCAAGGCCCCTCCCCCACGGAGAATTAGTTCACTAATACTCGGCATAGTTAAGGTTGTTCTGCCGCCAAAGCAGCAGATTTTGTCAAGCAATCCGAAAGCAATTTTATAAACATATTAACAATTTGATTGACAAATATGAAAGAACTTGCCTTTTGTTGATATGATAAGGCCCCAACAGAGCCGGTGGTCTTGCCCGCTAGTGCATTGTCAGCCCAATA
>JABEVN020001822.1:0-23506 GCA_013146195.2 Codonopsis lanceolata | reverse complement strand
TTGAGTATATTGGAATTGTTATGATTTAAGATTTATTTTGTTGTAGGTTAGCAGGATAAATTGTGAAATCCCAATTTATGCAGAACTGAAATTTGGAACTTTGTAGTTTGACCCAAATGAAGTCAATTAATTATAAAAATTGTTATTTGAACCTTAGGATAAATTCTATATCTTCTTGTGTTTTTGAATCTCATTTCACGAAATTAGAGAATTGCTGGGTGATACCAAATTGGTAATAAGATTGATTCTTGGCTTAGGACTCTAATTGAGTCTCTTGAATGATGTTATAGAATTATCGCTAGTTCTTGGATGGTTTATGTGGTAGAGAGAATTCGAATGAAAGGCGTTTTGAATGGGTTCAATGATGAACTAGAACCAATAATACTAGTTGGACTTTTAATGAAGTCCCAAGATTGAAATGAGAATGTAATATGTGACTTTACTTGGGAACCTTGTTAACATCCTTGAAAATCCGGATTTCTTCTTAAATTCTCCTTAGGAAGGATATTTGAATCGTGTACCTTAGTACCCTCTATGATGGGAAATCTTGAGTTGTCGTAAAGATATTTGACCGATGGTCATAAGTCATGTGTGTGGTGATGGACTTATGAAGTACCATCACATGGTTAGTGATGAATCTTGAGTTGTCTTAAGTCTTACGTCCTTCAAGAGTGCATGCTTGATCTTTAAGTTCTTAGGGAACCTCGAGGGGATTTATAATGTTATATATCTTATGATTCTATGGAACTAAGCTTGATAGGTTTGTTTGTGAATGATGCATGAACCTCTATGTCTACTTGAGATTATGACCTTTAAGCATATTGTGTTCTTATCTTTATAATTATCCTCTTATTGAGTATCAAGCGTTATTTGATTTATAATTCTATTAACAAATGGAATTACAAACTTGAAATTGAACTAAGCTTGGTTGGACAATAATCAACTTAGGTTTCGCCTTTTATACTTGACTTAGTGATTTTGAACTAAGGTTCTAAATGGAGCGAGAACATAGCTATGCCTCAAACAAGAACCTAGAAAGGAGTCTTGGAACACATATAGTGTTCAAACTCTATTTGATTGGAATTATAGAAATGACTCGGCAATTAAATGCTAGTGAGTCATTTAACAATACCGACTCAACGATCAACCCCTACTGACGCTTGATCCTAGTTTAACTAGAATACTAGTTTAAGAGATTCTTAATTTAATTCATGATCATGCTTGATTATTATGGTAAAGAATAACATGCCCACTGACTTGAATGAGATCGCTATTTTTAAATTAACGTCCTTGCTTGATTTCTTAAATAAGTAACGTTACTTGTTTCCCCAATAGTCCGTGCATACTTGTCTTGTCTGTCTTGTCTTCCACTGATTTGACAAATTCTTCCTGCTTCTGAATCATAGAGATTAAATGATAGTGATAGAGTTGCGAAGACGGCGTTGCAACCCCTCCATTCTTGATCACTTTGGAGAAAGTATTGCAGTACAACCATTAGGGCGCTTGGAATATCTATCCTGGTCGATGTACCATCTCGTACATCTTGACACGTTCTGTTAACATTTTATATTATAGCTACATTTATGATTACAATTTATATCATATCCTCTTATATGTGGATTTCTTCTAGTACTTGTGAAATCAAGTGCTATCATGATATGTGCACTAAATGCCTATATATACTTGTTCTTGATAAATGATAGGCTGAATTGTAACATAAAATATCTGTCCTACTCTACTTGAATTTCCCCCGTATTAACTTCCTTATGTATATATATGTAGATATACATACTCCTACTTGATTTCCCAGATTGTCTTAATATGTATATATTTGTAGATATGCATATCCTTACATGATAAACTTCCATGAATGAATTATTTGGTACATAAACGAATTTACATACCACACTGATAATCCTATGAGAGACTTGGTATATGTATATTTATAAATATGCATACTTCTATTTAATTATTCTGAGGAGACTTGGGATGTTCTACAATAAGATATACATCCATAATCATGATTATTCTTGTGCCTTGCTTCGACTTGTTTGATTTGTGCAAGGATTCACACGATTCATCTTGGTAGTCCAGTAAGGACCGGTTTTCATCACAGTCTGACCCGACTACTTGGGTCTTAAATCGTAATGCGATATCATTTCCTCTTATGGCAATATTCAATATAATCATATTGTTTAGTAGTAACGTCTGGGTCATATATGACTCATCGTACTTTGTTTTCTAGTTGCGGATTCGGAGAGTCGTATTGACGCATAGTAAGTGCGAGACCACGATTGATCGATACTCGAGCTTAATGCGTGTGTTCGTGATTGTAATCGATATTTCAGGTAGTAGCTTGTGGACTCTATCTCATCTAGCATCCTTGACTTGTATATCATATTTACTATTCTTGTGAGCTCGTTGTATTGTAAGGTTATTTAGACTTTCTGATCGGGTAGAATACTTGGGTTTTGATTTGGTTCTCCTTTGAAGCGACGTTTGTGTCGTTGCTCATAGCCTTGGTTTATATTCGGTTGTCTCCCATTAGCTTTGGGCTTTTCTCTATCCTAGTTATTATATTGTTGGTTAACCCGGCATGCTTTTAGCCGTGGGTAAGTGTTATATCGGAGTTGGTCCTTCTTTGGCATAGGCACAGATGCTTGATGGTTTGTCCGGCGTCTGCAATGTTGCGACACGCGAGTTTCTTTCTTTCCTTCGTGAGATTTATGTCTCTCTTGGTATCTTTGGCCTTGGTTTCGAGCTTCATAGCTCGGGACTTCATAATAAACTTAGCTTGAATTTTGTAAACCGGTATTTTAGTGCGGCCTTATATTTGTAGTCGAGCTTTTGTTAGCTCAGCGTAATTTCCACTATTAATTTAAGTGCTTGTCCTCTTCTTGCTTGTCCTAGCGGCGTGACCTTGGATTAGTTGGAATCAGTCGGGCTCACGATTAATATCGAGGCTTTTGTTAGCTATAAGCGGGATAGGATCCATGGCTAGGTGGGTTTAAGGGTGTCGTAAGTATTTTCCGTTGAGTGTTGATTTGTGCCTTATCGGCATGTTCTTTTGTACAAATATAGGACTTGGATTACTAAGTTAATTGGTCTAGATTAGAATGCAAGTTTGTGTTTAAGAGCATCATATTTTTTTTCCTATATTGCCTTTAAGTTGCGGTTATACCATGAGTATGATGTTACCTTGTGGAGCTATCATTTCTTGTCCGTATGGGTTATCGATAAACTTCGGGTTGTCGATTCCAAGAGTGATACAGCGGTGTTATAATGCCTTTGATCGTTATCGTTTCTTGAGCGAAGTGATAAGCCTCGAAATCCAAAATCGCTATAGGTATATATAGACATGATAGTACTTGACCATGAGTCCCTGCATGTTTAGTATTGTAAATTGAATATTCTTTCTGATGACTACTTTCTGAGAGGACTACTCACCATAAGAGAAATATTGTCTGACTCCATAATGAGACTTGGTAACGGCGGGTGACAGATTTCTAATTTGAATTAGTTGTCAACATACCTTTGACCATAGTGATTGAAGTCTACTAGTTAGTAACCATTTGCTACAAGGGATGCATAAGTTATTGTGTTTACTTGTTGCTAAGTCTAATACGTTAATAAAGAGTATTAGCGTGGTGTAACATGCTTATCTATAAAATAAAATAGATTGTTAAGTGTATGAATATTCCATACTTGGTATACACTGCATAATAGATCTATGCTATGTACATGATATTGATTGCCATGCCTATATGTATTATATTATATGTGCATGAGACCATGATGAAGGATGCTATTATGTGAATTGCAACCTCGCATCCTAACGGCAGAAAACTTTTGAAGTCACTTGAGGGCCCACGACTTGATTATCGAGGTCTTCGTCGGAGAACTAGAGCGGTATTATATGATATAGGGAATGAGAACCCGTTACCAAATAAGGAATAAATTGAAAGTGGTATCTTGTTTTTGCTTTGTATTGCACATGTATATTGAAATCATGCCATGAATGAGGATAGGCTTGTGACTTGATCAAATGAGTTACCGTTCTACTTGTTTTAGTGTAGGCGTTAGACCTAGAGATTAGATGTCGTGGCTGGTGTTTATTAGTCCGGAAAACTCTTTGTTGGGATGTTTGTTAATTAGGCAACTATTGCACATGCAGAATTACTTGATTAGTTGATAAAGAGAATTTTCACCTCAATGTCCACGTTTGTTTGGAACTTTGTAAGCCTTGATAATGTAGACATAGTCAAGAGTCAAGATGACTTCGACTTTGGAATTGTTGGAGAGGATATTTAAGTATTTCTTTCCCTCGTGTTTTGAGGCACACACTAAAATGGTTTCCTTGACTTCATTTGTAGGCATAGTATTGAACTTTGATGGTTCGTAGGATTGTGAATTAGGTGGGCGAATTCTTTTAAGGTAATGAGGATGTAAGACCGAACTAGTGTAATTGACCTTATTGCTTGGCGTGGAACAACGTAACCTCGCTTACTTGACTTGAGGTAGAACAACCTTGTTAATATAGGAGCCAATATATTAGTTCCATATGTTCCATGACCTTCTAGACTTAAAGTTACAAATCGCATCCAATGACGTTAGATTACTGCTTCTGGTTTAGTGTTTCCTGGACCTCGGTGTACTCTTAGTCATTCCTCCACTTGTCTTGAGAGTTATTTGAGTCTCATAAGCCTTGTTACAAGTTTTATGCTTGTTTGTTGAATCGCCGGTTCGGCAGTGTTGATTTTGGCCTTAGCGATTCCCCTCGTTGCTCGTATTGCCTCTATTTAGTAGTGCGAAGTGTTCAATTAATTCTTGGCTTTATATTCAGGTCTTAACCATGTTTAAACAAGTCTTTTTCATGCCCAGTCATCTTAGTTTGATTGGTGTTTGTTTGTAGTTTGATTCGTTGATCATTCATCGGCGTAGTTGAACTTGTTCTATCTATTGTTGTTCTGGTGCGTAAGCTTTGAGTAGGGTTAGACCTTAGAATGATTGCCCATAAGTTTGGGATCATTTAGGACAAGTTTAGACCAAGTTTTAGGGTTGGAGCCGGCCGCATGGCTGCAGGCGCCCCGCCTCAAATCACGGGAGCAATTTCAAATGGGTGAACTTGGAGAAACTCGGCAAATGAGGCGCCGCGAGCAGCACGCACAGAGGCCAGCCTCAACTACTGATGTTAATTACGGATTTTCACTGTTTGAGTTTTGGCCTATACTACCCCCATTTTAACCTCCACCTTTGCCTTGTCCACGGCTAGGAAGGGTAGGTTGTCCTCCAACCCTTTATGACCTTAAAATTCCCTCTTCCTCCCCATTTTCTTCTTCAATCGTGAGTTTTAGAGAGGAGAATGAGCTTCCATGGGAGATTCACTTGTTCAGGAGTTCAGGCCATCGGATGTCGGCATGACATAAATCGCGAAGCCCTCGCCGAGTAGAAGTCTTTCCCGGTTTGTTTTCCACTTCCTAGGCGTTTGTGGCTCGATTAAGATGCGTTACTTAAGCCCTAGTTTCTCTCTCTACATGCATCTTGATGATAGATTGTTAGAGACTTGTTCCTTGTGATTTATTGTTGTTATACATGTCAAATGATATGTTTCATGGATATCAATAGATTTTGGTTGGGTTTGAAACCAAATGGGTTATTGAGTATATTGGATTGTTATGATTTAAGATTTATTTTGTTGGGTTAGAAACCGGATAAATTGTAAATCCCGAATTATGCCTCTGAACTAGAAATTTGGAACTTTGTAGTTTGACCCAAATGAAGTCAATTAATTATAAAACTTGTTATTTGAACCTTAGGATAAATTCCTATATCTTCTTGTGTTCATTGAATCTCAATTCTGAAATTTTGAGAATTGCTCGGGTGATACCAAATTGGTAATAAGATTGATTCTTGGCTTAGGACTCTAATTGAGTCTCTTGAATGATGTTAAGTGCGAGATTATCGCTAGTTCTTGGATGGTTTATGTGTGAGTCGAAATGCGTAACTCGAATGAAAGAGCGTTTTGAATGGGTTCAATTATGAACTAGAACCAATAATACTAGTTGGACTTTTAATGAAGTCCCAGATTAAATAGGAATGTAATATGTGACTTTACTTGGGAACCTTGTTAACATCCTTGGAAAATCAGGGATTTCTTCGTGACAATTCTCCTTAGGAAGGATATTTGAATCGTGTATGCCTTAGTACCTCATGATGAGAATCTTGAGTTGTCGTAAAGATAGTGAATGGTCATCATCAAGTCATGGTGATGGACTTATGAAGTACCATCACATGGTTGAATGATGAATCTTGAGTTGTCTTAAGTCTTACGTCCTTCAAGAGTGCATGCTTGATCTTTAGTTCTTAGGAACCTCGAGAGGATTTATAATGTTATCTATCTTATGATTCTATGGAACTGAGCTTGATAAGGTTTGTTTGTGAATGATGCATGAACCTCTATGTCTACTTGAGATTATGACCTTTAAGCATATTGTGTCTTATCTTCATAATTATCCTCTTATTGAGTATCAACGTGATTTGATTTATGATTCTATTAACAAATGGAATTACAAACTTGAAATTGAACTAAGCTTGGTTGGACAATAATCAACTTAGGTTCCGCCTTTTATACTTGACTTAGTGATTTTGAACTAAGGTTCTAAATGGAGCGAGAACCTAGCTATGCTCTCAAGCAAGAACATAGAAAGGAGTCTTGGAACACATATAGTGTTCAAACTCTATTTGATTGGAATTATAGAAATGACTCGGCGAGGTTCGATATACTGAGAGTCATTTAACAATACCGACTCAACGATCAACCCTACGGCGATGAAATCCGTTTAACTAGAATACTAGTTTGAGATTCTTAATTTAATTCATGATCATGCTTGATTATTAGTCGTAAAGAATAACATGCCCACGACTTGAATGAGTCCCATTTGTTCCGTGCTTTCGTCCTTGCTTGATTTCTTAAATAAGTAAATTACTTGTTTCCCAATTAAGTCGGTGGCATACTTGTCTTGTCTGTCTTTGTCTTCACACTGGTTGACAATTCTTCTACCGTTCTGGTCATGAGATTCGTGATAGTGATAAGTTTGCCGAACGTCTGAAACCCACTCCATTCTTGATCACTTTGGAGAAGAGTACCTTGTGTAACCATTGAGGCGCTTGGAATAATACTATCCTTGGTGATGTACCATCTCGTACATCCAACGGCACGTTCACATTAACATTTTATATTGCATGAGCTACATTGCGGATTACAGTTTATATCATATCCTCTTATATGTGGATTTCTTCTAGTACTTGTGAAAATCAAAGTGCTATCATGAATATATTAACACTAAATGCCTATATATACTTGTTCTTGATCGCTTGGCGTTCGTGATAGGCCGTGGTGTATGACACGTATGTATGTAGATATACATACTTACTCCTACTTGATTTCCCACGATTGTCTTCATATGTATATATGTAGATATACATACTCCTACTTGATTACCCCCTGATTGTCTTCATATGTATATATTTGTAGATATGCATATCCTTACATGATAAACTTCCATGAATGAATTATTTGGTACATAAACGAGTTTACATACCACACTTGATAATCCTATGAGAGACTTGGTATATGTATATTTATAAATATGCATACTTCTATTTAATTATTCTATGAGAGACTTGGGATGTTCTACAATAAGATATACATCCATAATCATGATTATTCTTTGTGCCTTGCTTCGACTTGTTTGATCACTGTGAACAGGATTCACCCTCGATTCATCTTGGTAGTCCTCGCAAAGCGACCGCCATACACAAAGACAACCCGACTTTATCGGGTCTTCGTCGTGAACACGATATCATTTCTGGCGGCAATATTCAAATTATGTCATATTGTTTAGTAGTAACGCATCGGGTCATTATGACTCATCTCGCATTTTGTTTTCTAGTTGCGCCCAGTCGCTGAGGACGCATAGTACGTGACCGTGAAAGCGCAATTGTCAGCTGATCATAATGAGCTTAAGATTCGGTGTTCGTGATTGTAACAGTCGATATTTCCGAGTAGTAGCTTGTGGACTCCTATCTCATCTAGCATCCTTGACTTGTATATCATATTTTACTATTCTTGTGAGCTCGTTGTATTGTAAGGTTATTTAGACTTTACAGTCGGGTAGAATACTTGGGTTTTGATTTGGTTCTCCTTTGGGCCGACGTGTTGTGTCGTTGCTCATAGCCTTTTTTTTTATATCTGGGCTTGTCTCCCGTGCACGCAGTAGCTTTGGGGGCCTTTCTATCCTAGTTATTATTATTGTTGGTTAACCCCCCGCATGCTTTAGCCGTGGGTAAGTGTTATATCAGTTGGCACAAACGCCTACCGAGTGCCGATGGTTTGTCCAGCGTCGCAATGTTGCAAGACGCGAAGTTTCTTTTGAAGTTTTTTTCCTTCGTGAGATTTATGTCTCTCTTGGCATCTTTGGCCTTGGCTTTCGAGCTTCATAGCTCTGGGACTACTTTTTCTTTTTTCAAGACATCGAATTTTGTAAACCCGTATTTTTAGTACGGCCTTATATTTGTGTCGAGCTTTTGTTAGCTCGACTGTCCGACTCGCACTATTAATTTATAAGTGCTTGTCCTCTTCTTGCCTTGTCCTAGCGACGTGACCTTGGGATTCCGTTCCGGAATCCGGGTCGGGTCGCCACAGTTAGATATCCATATATGGACTACTTCAATCTAACGGTGATGCAAAAATAACATATGATTTTGAGGTGATTCAATTAATTAGGGGTGGGAGGTCGAAAGTGCGTGTTTTTTTTTTTTTTGCTCAAAAACATATATATATTCTAGTCTATTTAATTTAACTAGGAAATGCACACGATCATTGTTCGCCTACTATTAATGTAGTGAAAATGTATACCAAGTAGATAACATGTTGTTACTTTCATCTTTGTTTTTAAAAGAATTTTCACTTATGTTCTCCTAAAATTTACCTTTTTTCCGATTTCTATTTTTCATTTTTATTATTTCTCATATATTTGATGGAAAGTTTGGGAATTAAATGTCTCCTTATTTATGACATAAATTTGTGTAAATGTCAAAAAAAAAAACAATTGTGTTCTTGTGTATATTGAATTCAAAACATGATAGGGAACATGAATTTTAATTGACTGTTAGGTTTAGCTTAGTGACGATTATAAAATTTTGGAAAAAAAATACAGAGTTGCATAAGTAAACCCCATTAGTAGAATCATACACACACACACACATATATATAATCTAATATTTTCTTTTACAATTATCCTCTTTCAATTTTTAATTAAAAAATTGACCACAACTTCACGTGAACAAAATGAAGGAAATGATCTTGTTTTTCCAATCACTATAAGTAAATCTATCTTATGATAGTAAACCATTGGCAAAATATACAAAAGAAGATGTTTTGAGTGAATATTTATAATACCTTTAGATTACAAGGCTATCAATCTAAAGAACATGTTTTTTATACTTTATTTAGATCATTTGTATCTTGTAATCGCTTTACTCAGATGAGCATGATTAGAGAAATAACGCTTATAAACGCGAAATATTAATGAATCAAAAATATGTACGAGATCATGTCCATGTTATTATGATGTCAAATTATCACGTGAATAGTTACCATATCTTTGTCAAACGTACATATGTTGGATGTTCTACCTTATTTCATTAGTAAAAATAGCATTCAGGGGAGGACAACGTTGAGTTTATCAATTCTAAATATATATACGCTTAGAATAGATATAAAGTTAACCACTTTTCTGTTTTAGTTTGGTTTATTCATTTCTTTTGACAAGTCACATGGTACCAATCAACAAAAAATAGGTTACAACATAGTCAAGTCATTTTCACTACTTCGTCAGTTCCGGACAAAGAATCCATTCAACTATTTCGAAATGTTTCACATTAAGAGTCTACTTTCAAAAATCACATCTACAATTTCTAAAATATTTCAACATTACCCTCCACATTTGATAATAACATATGGATTATATGAAAAATTTGTTATAATTATCACCAACTCTAATTCTTATTATATACAATTAGACTTTTCCAACATACATTTTTGAGTGGAACAGAGGGGCTAATATATATTTATCAAATAGATCTACTAACGACAAAAGAGAGTATTCGTCAAGCACATCATAAAATTTAGTAAATCTATTGTACTTGTTAAATTGATCATCTCTATTAAAAAAATAAAAATAAAAATAAAAAAGTAAACTCAATTTTATTTGATATACATTTGTGTCTACCAAACATACACTAGTATAGTGATTGAGGTGTTGTAGTTACTTCACACACACATACACACACACACACACACACACTAGTATATATATACATACTTTTTGATGCATATAATGGGGTGTTCAACATTTCATCTAATCCATCAGATATATAAGGAATTTTTAATCCCGATTATAATTAAAATTTGAGTCATACACCATGAGTTTAAATTTAAGACAAAATAGTAAATAAGTAATACTATATTCGTTATGAGCAAAAACCCAACGTTTAAAAATTATAATATTAGTTAATATATAATTATATATATCTTGAGTTTGTAAAGACAGATGCTTACATAATATTTGAAGGTTAAAGTTTAAGGGTTATGAAGATTATAGGGATAAGATTTCAGCGAGGACTCTTTAAACGAAACATCCATAAAGGGAATAATCGACACGTTGTATTCACAAAGGTAGTATATTAGTAGAATAGTCGATGTTGAAATATGAGAGGAACAAAGAGAGAAATGTTATGATAGATGAGATAATATTAGTTTGTGTTTAAATTTTGATAATTGAAAACTTATTTTGGCATCACATATCACTTGAGCAATGATTTTAAGAACGCATTTACAAAGAATGAAAACTTTTAAAATTAAAATTTTAAAGTGAATATGACTGAATTGGAAGGGGGTTTTAAATTTTTGTTTTAATAATTAAAGGGTGATTTTATCAAAATAATTAAATGTGGAAAAAATTGATTACATAGATGTAATAATATCAATACTTAATTAGATGATATCCTCTTGGGTATAAATAGTGATATGTGATATCCGTTCTTTGTCTAGTCAATGGTTTTAATAGTACATACTTCTTTACAAATTCGACATTATACAAACGTACATATGTTGGATGTTCTACCTTATTTCATTAGTAAAAATAGCATTCAGGGGAGGACAACGTTGAGTTTATCAATTTTAAATATATATACGCTTAGAATAGATATAAAGTTAACCACTTTTCTGTTTTAGTTTGGTTTATTCATTTCTTTTGACAAGTCACATGGTACCAATCAACAAAAAATAGGTTACAACATAGTCAAGTCATTTTCACTACTTCGTCAGTTCCGGACAAAGAATTCATTCAACTATTTTGAAATGTTTCACATTAAGAGCCTACTTTCAAAAATCACATCTACAATTTCTAAAATATTTCAACATTACCCTCCACATTTGATAATAACATTTTTTTTAATTAAAAGGCTAGATTTTTATAAATGGAAAAAAAGGAAAACAAGCTAAAAGGGGGACAACCAACCTTACCCTTAAGAAGGGGGGACAAAGGAGCCTTACCTTGGAGAAAAAACTGACAAAAGAAATAAAACCTAGATAATACAAAGAGAGAAATCTAATAATTACGATAACGACTCTTCGTACGACGCTTCGACCTTCTGAGACTTGGGGTGTCAAGATCAAGGGCATCAAATTGGGCGTGATCGTTATCAGAATCTTCCTCTTCAATAGTTTGAGAACGACAAATTTATTAGGGGAGACAATGTTCATAGGATGACAGGGCTGAGGAGGAGAGTTGGTCTGCATAGTGGCTTGGGTATTTATACAAGGACTGAAAGGGAGGGAGTTGGGGCTCAGGTTGGATGAAAGATTTTTATGACTATGAGATAAGGATGTTTGAATTGGGGACCGGTTACTTTCTGTGAGGTCAATTTGAACAGCATTCGATGAAGAAGGTTGCACTTGTGAAGGGCTACATGCTGTTTGGGCTGGGCTGCGAGAGGAGCTGCTAGAGGTAACATCCATGGCGGTCACCTGAACTTGGGGGTTAGGAACTGGGATGGTCGAGCCGTGAGGGGGAGAAACAGCCTCCTTAGCCGTGATTGGAGGATTAGTAGGGACTGAAATATTGGTTGTTTGGACTTGGGCATTTTGGGCACGAAACATCTTGTGTTAGTGACTTGATCAACCATGGGAGAGTTAATGGGATTTTCTTGAGCAGAAACCGAAGAAGGAACATTTTTTAGACTTTTAATGCCTTGATCAACAATGGGAGAGGAATTAAGATTTTCTTGAACAGGAGTATTTGACTGGCCAGTAGGTTGAGGGGTAGGGTTTTTATTGGAGGGATCACTTGGATGAACCGAGGCTGGGGCTTTCGGCTTCCATTGTTGGGATGGTTGCGTTTCCTTTGCAGGCACAGTTGGAGAAGCAACTGGTTGGGATTGGGCAGCATCTTTTTCTTGATTGGAACAGTGTGGATGAAGTTTACAATCCACACCATCGTGGCCTTGGCGATGACAAAACATGCAATATTTGGGGAGGCGTTCGGCTACGATAGGCTGCCAATAACCTGCTTGAGGTCCGCAATCTATCCATAATCGATGAGGGATCGATTTAGTGAGATCTATTTCAATACAGATTCTGGCGACACTAGGTCGAGATAGATTGGCAGTTGGAGTGTCAATGAGCAACGGTTTACCTATCATGGTAGCCATGGAAAATAAAGCATGTTTATTAAACAAGAAGATAGGCACGTTAGGAAAAGCAAACCACACAGGAACAATCAGACTCTCCACATCTGGTCGAAACAAAGGGGTCCATTTGAATACCCGCATAGGGAAGGAACCGAAAAACCATTGATCCTTGATCCAAAGTCTTTGAAAGTCGGCTTCATGATTGGTTTGAATAAGCACGTGCTTCGAATCCAAATGACCTAGCGTAACAGCCGCCTTGAGTCCAAAAGTTTGAAATTCTTTTCGCATTGTTTCCATAGAGGGACGGCCATGTGAAAATTTTCCTACTAAGGTGAGATGGAAAGGCCGAGAAAGCAGATTTATCATGTCTTGTGAAAGACGTAAGGCAGGCTCTCCTTTATGCGTTGAAGGAGGAATAAAATCAATGGAGGGCTGGGAGGATGGCGAAGAAGATGAAACAATGGAAGCGAAGGATTTTTTGATTGTTGGAGAAGAAGGCGGTGGAGGATCTACCTCAGGAGGGGTCGCGGCCATTGCCGGCAATAACCCAAAAGCGGCAAACCCTAAGAAAAGTTAGGCGAGAGAAAAAATTCTAGAGAGATGTTTTTTATTGCCTCTTTTTTACTTCAGCATGCGATGAGTGACTCTAAATTGGACAAGTTGTTTTTGATAATAACATATGGATTATATGAAAAGTTTGTTATAATTATCACCAACTCTAATTCTTATTATATACAATTAGACTTTTCCAACATACATTTTTGAGTGGAACGGAGGGGCTAATATATATATATCAAATAGATCTACTAATGACAAAAGAGAGTATTCGTCAAGCACATCATAAAGTTTAGTAAATCTATTGTACTTGTTAAATTGATCATCTCTATTAAAAAATAAAAATAAAAATAAAAAAGTAAACTCAATTTTATTTGATATACATTTGTGTCTACCAAACATACACTATTTTTTATTTTTTTTATTATTATTTTTTTTATTTTTTATTTTTACCAAACATACACTAGTAAAGTGATTGAGGTGTTCTAGTTACTTCACACACACATACACACACACACACACTAGTATATATATACATACTTTTTGATGCATATAATGGGGTGTTCAACATTTCATCTAATCCATCAGATATATAAGGAATTTTTAATCTCGATTATAATTAAAATTTGAGCCATACATCATGAGTTTAAATTTAAGACAAAATAGTAAATAAGTAATACTATATTCGTTATTGTAACGCCCCGTATTCTTGCATGTGCATTGTATGCTTGCCTTCTTACTTTCTGTTTGATTGTGAGCATGTTTACTTAGTATAGAAATGTCTTAGAAACATTCATAAGTCATTCTAGAAGTCCATAACATGTTTAGAATCTTATAAACTTGTTTATTGAATC
The DNA here is from genome assembly GCA_013146195.2 of Codonopsis lanceolata. NCBI lineage: Eukaryota > Viridiplantae > Streptophyta > Magnoliopsida > Asterales > Campanulaceae > Codonopsis > Codonopsis lanceolata. Next base: position 9,344 of record JABEVN020001822.1, on the reverse strand, counting down.
GCCGGTTTGATCGCGTTATATTTGGCCTTAGCGATTCCTCTCGTTGTTCGTATTTGCTTCTATTTCGACGAACGAAGTGTTCGTTGAGTTCTTGGCTTTATATTCAGGTCTTAACCATGTTGAAACAAGTTTCTTTCATGTCCAAGATAGCCTAGTTTGATTGGTGTTTGATTGTAGTTCGATTCGTTGATCATTAAATCGCGTGATTCGAGCCTTGTTCTATCTTGTTCGGGGAGTTGTTGGTGCGTTTCCGACTTGTTTTGAGTAGGGTTAGACCTTAGAATGGATGCCCATGAGTTTGGGACCATTTAGAACAAGTTTGAATCAAGTTTTAGAGGTTCTGGAGCCGAGGCGGCCGCATGGCACCTAGTGAGGCGCCCGCCTCAAATGCTGAGAGCAATTGCTAAATGTGCAGAATTCAGGAGAAGCCTCTGCAGTTGAGGCGCCCGCCTGGGCATGGGTGAGGCGCCCGCCTCACATGCTGGTCTGTTACGGGATTTTTTTCCCCTGTTTTGGAATTGGACGATTTGTACACCTCAAACCCCTATCTAAACCTATCCTAAACCTCCCTAACCCTTCCCACTTAAGTCCTAACATCCCTAACTAGTTTTTAATGATGGATTAAGATTACATTAGTGACCAATTAAGCCACAAATCAAATTAGAAAAGGGACCACAAGTTGTTGACACTTGTCCCACTCAAAATCTAGGCCAATATAAGCCACATTTCAGATTTTTGACTCTCATTTCTCACCCTCACTCTCCAAAAACGAATTTCATCTTCTCTCAAGGTTCTTCCATGGTTTCTTGAGGTTCTCATCTCCATCTTCCCTCATCCATTCCTCCTTTGTCCAAGAATCCTTCATTAAAGTTGTAGAGCTCAAGGAGTAGAGCATTTCCATCCGATTGGTTTCTTCTTTTGCTTTCTTTGGTGTATATCAAGTAAGTTACTTTCTTCTTCTTCTTCTTTTAGTTCTCATTGACCCTAAGGAAACAAAGCCTATGGTGATTGAGGTCAATGAGGACACATAAATGCTTCCTATGCCTTCTACTTGTATTTTGAAAGTTATGAAATTGCTAGGAGCATGTATAAGTTGGTTTCTTGCTTATGAAAGTTTATAAACCTCTTGTATCTTGTTTATTTATGGCTTTGAACATGTTAGAAGCATGTATTGTATTTGTTGATGAAAATGTTGTTAAGTGTTAATGGCCTAATTTGAGCTTACATGAGATGTTATATGTTGTATGTGTTCTATCCTCATTCTTGGACTCTATGATGAACATGTATCACATTATTATGCCTTGGTGAAATTATGACCTTGAAGAACTTAGTAATGAACTAGGTTGAGTTATGAAGCACATAGCTTCAACTACCCTAAATTTGGTTTCTTGCTTATGAAAGTTTATAAACCTCTTGTATCTTGTTTATTTATGGCTTTGAACATGTTAGAAGCATGTATTGTATTTGTTGATGAAAATGTTGTTAAGTGTTAATGGCCTAATTTGAGCTTACATGAGATGTTGTATGTTGAATGTGTTCTATCCTCATTCTTGGACTCATGATGAACATGTATCACATTATTATGCCTTGGTGAAATTATGACCTTGAAGAACTTAGTAATGAACTAGGTTGAGTTATGAAGCACATAGCTTCAACTACCTAAATTTGGGAATTTTTAGTAAAGACTCAGCAGTCGACTCTAGGGAAGATTTGAACATGTTAAACCCTAATTTCAATCCCTACGAAGTTTGGACACCGTTTGGTCAAGTTTACTCAATTTTAAGTTGAGTCTATTATGTCTGTCGAACCCGTTATGATTATTTTGGTTATGAGCATTTAGTTGCCTTGACTTGATTTATTGTAGAGATTTATACCCTACTTGGTCGGTCGAGTTCGCTCTTGTCGAATTCGATCATTATTTGGTCTTTACGAGTAAACATCTACTTGAGCATTGCATTAAGTCCAGCTGGCACTATTTGGTTTGATTTTTATGTCGGGGTAGGGCGATGTATAGCCTTCACAATTGAGAGATTCGTGCTCGCTATGGATCGCCGTGCACGGACCTCACACCCCTCCATTGTAGGCCGCAATGGGAAGTAGCCCCTTGCCGTAACAATACGTGCGTCATTTGGCTGCTATTAGCCGGCGGAGTTCGGTATATCGATGCAAAGTCACGAGCATCGTAGTCACGATATTGGGTTAACAAACTATTTTGCGGGAGCTCTGAGCGGCCGTGCCTATATCATATCCTAATTGTATGATTTATTTCCTTGCACATACGTGAAAATGTGTTAAGTGCTATATGATGAGCGTGAACTCTAATTGTGATAAATGCCATGTTATAACATGATCATGCATTGTAGTAACTTACTAAGTCTTTCGACTTACCCTATTTGTTTGTTTTGTTTCCTTAGATCCGAGCAGAGGCGGTCAGGGATAGACTTCGCTTGTTTCAAGTTTGGTTGTTTGTATTCGCAAGGTTGCTCTTTTGGACTTTCGATGATTAGTCTTTTATTTTTGGAAAGGGCGTTGGGAAGCAAGTCATGTAGACTTGTCTTGGGAATTTTGTTGTTGTAGTTAACTTATGGATTAACACTTGTAATCTTTTGGTATCTTGACTTACATGTCGAGCTTTGTTTATATGTTATGGTTCGCTCTACGGTTTCTTCCGCTAAAGCTCGTTAAATTATTATTGTTGTTGTTGTCTCAGGCATGTTGTGGCCGTTGAGGTTATTATAAGCATGTGTTAATATTGTAGGAGTAGTTGTTGGGTTCAACGTCGCCGAAGACTTGTTTATTTTTAGTTGTTTCAGGCCAAGTGTAGCCGAGTTGTTGTTCGTATGCGATGTTGCGCCACATGAATTTTATAATCCTACTTGTGCATGCTTGTGTATTTTGTCTATTTGGGCAGCGCGACTCGGGATCTCGCATTGGGATTAGGGTCGGGTCGTCACGGATTGATTATCGAGCTATAGGTTAGGCTGTCGGCGAGGATAGGTTCCATGGCCTAGTTGGGTTGGTTATTTGTGTGTTGATTTTAACGTCGAGTGAATTCTTGTAGGAGTCAGATGGATAATCCGGAGAGGTAGACCCGGGAGAGTTCGGTTGAACTGAGGTAGAGTACCGCCGCCGGAGAATCGGTAGGATTCGGATATGGCTGAACTACATCGCAGTTATTGGCTTTTAATTTGGGCGGGCCGGGGAGGTCAAGCGGGAGGCGGCACCACCACCACCTCCACCAGAGACCAAGGACCGACACTACTCTCTTGAGAGATTTCTTAAGTTAAAGCCTAGTTCGTTCGTTTGGGAGCAGAAACCGAGAGAGGCCGAGTTGTGGATGGAGGAAATGATCAAGGTATTGTCCATGTTGGGGTGTTAGGCGAAGAAAGAGTTATGCTAGCAACGTTCAAATTTAAGGGAGCCATAGAACATTGGTGGACTGTGTTGAAGGAGAGTTGGGAGATGCAACAAGTTCCCATTACTTGGGCCAATTTCCAAAGAGAATTTAAGAATGAATATGTGCCGGATGTAGTGCGCAACCAAAGGGAGAAGGAGTTCTATGATCTTGAGCAAGGTAGCATGGACGTGGCGGAGTATTCGCGAAATTCAGAATTGAGCCGATATTGTGCGTATCGATTCCTACGGAGGCACGGAGAACACACAAGTTTGTAAAGGGTTAGAGCGAGTTTAGAAAGCGATTCTAGCGCTTAAGCTCACCGGGAGTGCGATTGATCGAGCGTATGAGGTGGAGCAAGACATTGAGGAACACCGAGTCAAGAATAATTCTAGTAATGCAAGGCAGACTACTCAGAACAGTAATCAGGGAAACAATTCGGGTAATAGAAGAGGATATCAAGGGAACCGTGATAGGAGAAGTGGAGGCCAAAGCAGGCCACAGTCGGGGAAGCAAGGTAACAATACTTCTTCATCTAAGGGGCAACAAGGACAGCGTAGTGGGAGTATGACTTGCAGTTATTGTCAGAAGCTAGGACATACGGTTGATTGGTGTTGGGCAAAGCTTGGAAAGTGTACAATTTGCGGAGATGGTACTCATTTTAGGAAGGAGTGCCCGAAAGCTGGGGCAACTCAACCGGGAAATGTGGCTCAGTCTGGAGCCAAGAGAAGTGTAGATGGGAAACCAAAGGTTCAAGGCCGTGTGTTTGCGCTTGATCAGCGCGAGGTTCAGGGGTCTACGGCCGTGATAGGAGGTACTCTTTCTATATTCGATCATAAGGCTCGAGTTCTCATAGATCCAGGGTCTTCGCATTCTTATGTTGCTTCGCACTTTGTTGAGAATCTTTGCGTATTGCCTCAATCTTTGCCATATTTGCTTGAAGTGTCTACCCCGCTCGGGGAATATATGCTCGCATCGGAAGTGTTTAAATCTTGTGATGTTTTGGTGGGTGACCACACTTTGCATCTTGGACTTGGTAGTTCTACCTATACGTGATTTTGATGTGATTCTTGGCATGGGTGGTTATGTGCTTATCATGCTATAGTTGAGCGCCATAAGAAGCGGGTTACTTTTATATCAGGGTGTGCTGAGTTTACTTTTGTGGGTGATCATGCATCGAGTGACTTGCATTTCATTTCTGCTCTAAGGGCTAGAAAATTACGTCTCAAGGGTGTACGGGGTTATCTTGCATGCGTAGTTGATAAGAGGAAGTCTTCGCCTAACTTAGAAGAGGTTCAGGTAGTATGTGAATTTCGATGTGTTTTCTCTGACCATGCTATGCCACAGATAGAGAACTAGAATTCTGTATTGAGCTTATTCCGGGGACTTCACCAATTTCTAAGGCACCGTATAGGATGGCGCCCGCGGAGCTTAGGGAGTTGAAAACCCAGTTGCAAGAACTCCTAGAGATTGGTTTTGTTAAACCAAGTGTGTCGCCTTGGGGCGCACCGGTCTTATTTGTGAGGAAGAAAGATGGGAGTTTGCGGTTATGCATAGACTACAGAGAGTTGAATAAGGTGACCATTAAGAATAAGTATCCTCTACCCCACATTGATGATCTTTTTGACCGGTTGCAAGGGTCATTGTCTACTCTAAGCTTGATTTGAGATGGGGTTACTACCAATTGAAGGTTAGAGAGGAAGACATTCAGAAGGCGGCTTTTCGCACTAGATATGGGCATTTTGAATTCGTAGTGATGCCGTTTGGGTTGACAAATGCACCGGGCGGTGTTTATGGACTTGATGAACCGTGTCTTTCACAGTTATCTTGATTGTTTGTTGTAGTCTTTATTGATGATATTTAGTGTATTCGAAATCTCGGGAGGAGCATGAGAAACACTTGAGGATTGTCTTATCCATTCTTCGGGAGAAAGCGACTTTATGCCAAGTTTAGCAAATGTGCTTTTGGCTCGAGGAAGTATCTTTTTGGGGCATATAGTTTCTAGCGCCGGGATAGCCGTTGATCCTCTAAGATTGAGCGGTGATGAATTGGAAGAGGCCTAGTTCGATTCTGAGGTTCGGAGTTTCTTGGGTTAGCGGGTTATTACGGAGGAGGTTTATTGAGGTTTTTCTCGGATTGTGACTCTATGGCGAGATTGACGCAAAAGAATGTGCCTTTTGTTTGGGCGAGAAATGTGAAGCTAGTTTCAAGACCTTAAGAAGCGGTTGGCAGCGGCACCTATTTTGGCTTTGCCTAGTGGGGAGATAATTTTGTGATCTATAGCGATGCTTCTAAGGAAGGTTTGGGTTGTGTTTTGATGCGAGCGGAATGGAGTGATCGCCTATGCGTCGAGGAAGTTGTCTATTCATGAGCAGGGAATTACCCGACACACGATATGGAGTTGGCTGCGATTATTTTCGCGTTGCATAAATGGAAACATTACTTGTATGGGGCTAAGTTTGAGATCTTCACCGACCATAAAAGTTTGAAATACTTGTTTTCTCAAAAGAGTTAAACATGAGGCAAAGAAGATGGATGGAGAAATTAAAAGACCACGATTGTACTATCTTTATACCATCAGGGAAGGCAAATGTAGTAGCGGATGCCTTGAGTAGGAAGGTTCATATGTAGGTGTATGATGGTTAAGGAATGGAAGATGTTGGAGGATTTGCGAGATTGGGGTCCTAGTGTTTATGATAGAGGAGTGATTTTCTTGGCAAATGTTAGGTGCTACGCCCGGATTTACTTGGGAAAATTAGAGAAAGAGCAAGGAAGGATCAGGAGTTGAAGAAAATTTTTGATGGGTTGGTTGAGAATGTATCGCTTTGATTTCGTGGTTAATAGTGAGGGTACTTTGACATTTCGAGGCGAAATTTGTGTTCCTTGTATCTTGAATTGAAGAGGTTGGTTCTTGATGAGGCTCATAAAGCGAAGTATACCATTCACAGGGGAGCACGAAGATGTACTTAGACTTGAAAAACAATTTTGGTGGAAGGGTATGAAGAGAGAATTGCGGAGTATGTGTCAAAGTGTTTGACTTGTCGGCGAGTTAAGTTTGAGCATCGAGGCTACTGGGATTTCTCTGACCACTTATTTGAGATTCTGAATGGAAATGGGAGTTCATTACCATGGATTTTTGTGACGGGGTTGCAGCGCCGCTTACTGAGGGGTTTTAATGCGGTTTGGGTTATAGTTGGCAGTTGACTAAGTGCACTTTTTACTTTATTCATATAGCTATCACTTATTCGTTGACTCGGTTAGCGACTTTGTACATCCGGGAGATCGTGAGACTTCATGGCGTACTGTTAGTATTGTGTCAGATAGAGATCCGAGGTTCACGTCAAGATTTTGGAAGTCGTTGCGGGGAAGCTTTGGGGACGAGATTAGACTTGATCTGACTTTTCATCCGCAAGCGGATGGCGGTCAGCGATTGATTCAGATTTTGGAGGATATCTTTGCGAGCTTGTGCGAGTGGATTTCAGGGAAGTGGGATTCTCTTGCCTTTAGCAGAGTTGCGTATAATAACAGCTACCGTCAGTATCAAGATGGCGCCGTATGAAGCTTTGTATGGGCGTAAGTGTAGATCACCAATTTGTTGGGATGAAGTTGGAGAGGCGAAACTTTGGGGTTAGAGTTAGTGCGATCGGTTGAGGCGTGAAGTTGATTAGAGATCGATTGCGCACCGCTCAAAGTCGACAAAAGAGTTATGCGGACAATCGAAGACGGGATCTTGAGTTCCAAGTGGGTGATTACGTGTTCTTGAAGGTAACACCGAGGAGAGGTACTAAGAGATTCGGCAAGAAAGGGAAGCTTACAGAGTACATTGGTCCATTCGAGGTTTTGAGAGAGTTGGGTCTTTGGCGTATCGTATTGCATTGCCACCTTCACTTTCGGAGACTCATAATGTATTCCATGTTTCCATGTTGCGAAAGTATCTGAAAGATGAGTCCCATGTACTCAAGTATGAAGAGATAACGTTTGAGCCGGATATGTCTTACGTTGAAAAAGTGAAGATTTTGGATACCAAAGGAGCAAGTTCTCTGAACCAAGAGGAATTCCCTTAGTCAAAGTTCTTTGGAGGAATCACAACATTGAAGAAGCGACTTGGGAAGCGGAGCGGAGATGCGTGAGAAGCATCCACATTTGTTTGACGAACTTGGTAAGAATTTAGGGACTAAATTCCTAAAGGAGGGGAGAGTGTAACGCCCCGTATTCTTGCATGTGCATTGTATGCTTGTCTTCTTACTTTCTGGTTGATTGTGAGCATGTTTACTTAGTATAGAAATGTCTTAGAAACATTCATAAGTCATTCTAGAAGTCCATAACATGTTTAGAATCATATAAACTTGTTTATTGAATCGCCGGTTTGATCGCGTTATATTTGGCCTTAGCGATTCTCTCCTCGTTGTTCGTATTTGCTTCTATTTCACCGACGAAGTGTTCGTTGAGTTCTTGGCTTTATATTCAGGTCTTAACCATGTTGAAACAAGTTTCTTTCATGTCCAAGATAGCCTAGTTTGATTGGTGTTTGATTGTAGTTCGATTCGCTTGACCATTCTGGCCGCGTGAGTCGAGCCTTGTTCTATCTTGTTCCTGAGTTGTTCGGTGCTTTCCAACTTGTTTTGAGTAGGGTTAGACCTTAGAATGGATGCCCATGAGTTTGGGACCATTTAGAACAAGTTTGAATCAAGGTTTAGAGGTTCTGAGCCGAGGCGCCGCATGGCACCTGGTGAGGCGCCCGCCTCAAATGGAGAGCAATTGCAAATGTTCACTCCTGAGAAGCCTCGCAGTGAGGCGCCTGCTCTGCATGGGTGAGGCGCCCGCTCACATGCTGGTTCACGGGATTTTTTCCCTGCTTTGGAATTGACCATTTGTACTCCTCAAACCCCTATCTAAACCTATCCTAAACCTCCCTAACCCTTCCCACTTAAGTCCTAACATCCCTAACTAGTTTTTAATGATGGATTAAGATTACATTAGTGACCAATTAAGCCACAAATCAAATTAGAAAAGGGACCACAAGTTGTTGACACTTGTCCCACTCAAAATCTAGGCCAATATAAGCCACATTTCAGATTTTTGACTCTCATTTCTCCCCTCACCTCCAAAACGAATTTCATCTTCTCTCAAGGTTCTTCCATGGTTTTGAGGTTCTCATCTCCATCTTCCTCATCCATTCCTCCTTTGTCCAAGAATCCTTCATTAAAGTTGTAGAGCTCAAGGAGTAGAGCATTTCCATCCGATTGGTTTCTTTCGCTTTGTGTATATCAAGTAAGTTACTTTCTTCTTCTTCTTTTTTAGTTCTCATTGACCCTAAGGACACAAAGCCTATGGTGATTGAGGTCAATGAGGACACATAAATGCTTCTTATGCCTTCTACTTGTATTTTGAAAGTTATGAAATTGCTAGGAGCATGTATAAGTTGGTTTCTTGCTTATGAAAGTTTATAAACCTCTTGTATCTTGTTTATTTATGGCTTTGAACATGTTAGAAGCATGTATGTATTTGTTGATGAAAATGTTGTTAAGTGTTAATGGCCTAATTTGAGCTTACATGAGATGTTATATGTGTTGTATGTGTTCTATCCTCATTCTTGGACTCTATGATGAACGTGTATCACATTATTATGCCTCGTGAAATTATGACCTTGAAGAACTTAGTAATAAACTAGGTTGAGTTATGAAGCACATAGCTTCAACTACCCTAAATTTGGGAATTTTTTAGTAAAGACTCAACGGAGTCGACTCTAGGGAAGATTTGAACATGTTAAACCCTAATTTCAATCCCTACAGTTTGGACACCGTTTGGTCAAGTTTACTCAATTTTAAGTTGAGTCTATTATGTCTGTCGAACCGTTATGATTATTTTGGTTATGAGCATTTAGTTGCCTTGACTTGATTTATTGTAGAGATTTATACCCTACTTGGTCGGTCGAGTTAAGCTCTTGTCG
>JABEVN020001821.1:0-23501 GCA_013146195.2 Codonopsis lanceolata | reverse complement strand
TGGATGGTGTACAAAATATTTTACTTATGTTTGGGGTTGGGAATTGAATATACGGACAAGCGAGAATATTCAATGGTGCGAGAAGAATAGTTAAAGGAACAACAATAAGAAGCTTAAGATAAAGTGTTGATGCAAATCTTCTTGTTGTTGTTGAGGACTTCTTGATCAGTTTATGATCTCTTGAATGCACTGATTATATAAGACTTGATGTTGTTGAAGAAATTCAGAGCATTGTTTTCTTGGGTATTTAATGGCAGTATTTATAGCTGGGGCATTCTTGAGACCGTTTGGAGAAGACGAAATGTAACAGCTCTATTAGGTTGAATGCATTAAATGTATGGAGCTGACTTTGTAGATTATGTCTTCACTGATACTGAACATGGAATGGTGCAAAGTTGTTGCAGAAGTTGGTAGGTGAGCAATCAGAGTTACAGACCTACAATAGTTGGCACAGACTGTAAGTGTCAGTCTGTTCACCTGCTCTGTCACTATTCAAGAGGCGAAAGTCTTCTTGCTTTTCGGAAAGCTGGTCAGGCGTGTCTGAGAAGTCATGAAATGATTAGTTTAATTCAAATTCAAACTGGTAAAAGGTTGAATTTAATTAATCCACTAAATGCTTGATGACTGGACATGTCATGCTTAAATAGGAGCAAACAAGGTCTGCCGCTGATGCTGAAGTCTTCTACTGAACCTATGAAGCCTATAAAAATTATTATATGGCAAAGTTCTATACACAATTGCCACACTAATTGATACGCAGCCCAATTAGCCACTAAGTATAGGAACCTAATGTAATGTATGAACAGATGTAAATCAAAATACAAATGAGAAACAACAATCTCCTTCTATTTGCATCTGGTCATCATTACTTACAAGTGAGGGCTATAAAATCTAAATTATAGATAATAGCATGTCAGAAAAGTATTTTAGTTTTATAGCACTAGGCATGCCTCTATCAAACAGAAGAACACCTCACGTGTAAAATCTAATCTAAGTGCTTACAACAGAAGAGAAGTAAAGAACTGCACAAGGATTAGTAGTAAATAGTTCAAAATGGATTTAAACTGAATGTTTAAATTTTAAGCAGATATATGAATTGAAATAGCAATAATTTAAACAGTAGACAATTTTTGAAAGACAATAATCTTTTGTATTCAAACGAGAAGTTTAATTGTACAGGGTTTTCAGAAAAAGATAGATACAAAGGTTTAGGGAGAAAAATATGAGCTACCAAGGCCTTTTCCCTTTGCCTTTGTTTGCTTTGTCTGCCTCTTCTCTTTCTCTTCTCTGTCGTTCAAGTTCTTCGACTCTTCTGGTGTACTCATCATTGGCAGAGGTAGGAGGTCTGATGGAGCGAGAACGGTAGTCCAGTTCTTCACGTAGACGGTTGTTCTCTTCCATTAGAGTCTTGTTGATAGACCTCAGTTGTCTCTCCTCTATGATGGCTAGATCACGATCACGCTCGATATTGATCACATCATGTGACACGTTGAGAGCCATGTTGTTAAGCTCGAGAACATGAGGGCGTCCGCTTCCCAGATGGAAAGTGATGCTGTGGAAGAGCTACTAGAACAGAGTTGAGCAGAGCCTTACGCATTTTTTGCGTTGAGCTTCCACATTGAGCTTGATTTCAGTGGACTCGTGCTTCATCTGTCCAAACCATGTCCACATATCTTCTTGAAATTGTCGAAGAATGGCAGCATTTCTATCCGTTGCCTTGGACGTGGCAGCTGTAAGCTCAGCGGTAGTTGTGGAGATGCTGATGAGTTCTCCCAGTCTGTCGTAGATAGCGTCCAGGCGGTTCAGAATCTCAGAATTGGTCGGTTGTGATAGAGAATGGTCCAGGACAATATGTACATGCTCAATGCCGGCAGAGGAAGTGGCATCAGCAGAGGTGACGGGTCAGAAGGGCTGCTAGAGGGGTGGAATGGCAGAGTTGGAGGAAGTTGAGTCGCGAGAACGAAAAGTATGGGTAGAAGAGGAGTTGGATGCTTAAGGATAGGGAGGAGGGATTGGGGGTATTTCGATATCTGTGTCCGAGTGATCACAGATATCGGAAGAACTGGGTAGGGAATGTCTTCCGTTGAGAACCAGAAAGAAGGTGGAGGATAGGAGATGTCTTCTGGTCTCAAGGAATGAGGTTTAGGTTGAGGTGTAGGTGTAGGTGGAGTAGGTTTAGGAAAGAGTTCCGCTACCGACAAAAGTTCAAAGATAAACTTTGTAGCAGCAGAGGATAAGATGGGTGGAAACCAGGGGGTTAGGATGAGAGGGACAGGTTGGCTTGGTTCATAAGGGGTGATCTGGTTTTGTTCGGATGGTGTAGTTGGGTTGGTTGGGTTATAAGTGGGTGAAAAAGGGGTAGATGGGTTTGGTGAGTAGTTGAAGGGTGAAAGAGGGGCTGGAGAGGGTGTTCGGGTAGGCTCCTCCTGGGTGTGTGGCTCCTCCTGAGGGATAGGCTCCTCCGGAGGGGTTGATTCCCTCTGAGTAGATGACTCAGTAGGAATGGGTTGTGAAGCGGTAGAGGGTTGGGTGCTAATAGACTTCTTTTTCTGCCTTAGCAACTGAATAGGAGATTCAGCTGCTTCATCAGCAGAGGTAACAGGGTTTGCTGGTGGCTAGGTCGGAAGACCTTTACGTAGGCGTCTACGCTTAGGCTTGGGTGAGGGTTGGTCGGAAGAGGGTTTACGTTTGGGTGTTTGGGATGGCTGAGGAGTTGAGGTTGGTAGTTCAGGGTTAGATGGATGGGGTGATGAAGACTTACCAGCAGCAGCAGAGGAGCTGCCAGCAGACTTGTCACGTCTGCCGACCTTCAATTCTTGTCGTATCCCCTTGGCCTGCAGTCTTTCAGCCTCTTCTTCCACCCTTGCCTTTTTAGCTTTAGCTGCTTCCTTCTTCTTCAATAGCCGCTCAGACTCTGCAACCAGATCCTTTGCTTCGTGGAGAATGTCGCGAGCAACGGTTGGGACTGGTTGGCCCAATTTGGTCGCTGTAGAGCGATATGCTTTACTGGCAGCATCATGCGTGTCCATGTTGAAACGCATGACAACTTTGGGCGAAGGCTTGGAAACTTTGTCAAGTGAGATGTTGGGTAGCCCTCGTTGCTGCCTTCACTTGTTCTCGTAGTCCATATATTTTTTGAAAAATGTGGCCGTCATCTGTTTTTGTTTGGCCATAGCAATTAGCTCATCTTCTTTGACAGAAAAGTTGATCGCAGGCGTGTCCCGTAGAAAGGCGTTGATAAGCCTGACAAATGGCCTCTTAAAATTGGGGCTATCCTTCACTTTTGCAACATAGTTGCGCAGCTCGTTGTAGATTATAGTACCGTAGTTGAGTTGAGTCTGTAGATAGACAGCACTTGTGAGATTGACCTGTTGGGCAGTGAACATGTCATAGGCCCCGTTCTTGAACAGTAGACCTTTGTCTAGCAGATCGCTAGTCTAGTAAACATCCAAGGGAAAGATATTCCTCAACATTTTCCCTTGAGGTTCCCTTGGAGTATTGATTCCCCTCATTGCTTCCCAGGCATGGTCAGCCTCAGCAATGGATAACTCAGAGTCTCCGTCATATCAAACTCCAGTGATTCTGGAAATCACTTTGGCAGAGACGACGATAGGTCATCCTCGAATCCATCCACGCATCACGGACGAAGACTTGGGGTCGATGACCATTCTCTGATAGAATTCCTCAGCGAGGAGGATGCTATAGTTGTCGTCATGTAGGCAGAAGAGCGGTAGAATCCCTAACTCGTTCATATCCTCACAAGCTTTGACTCCTGCGGCAAATGTGCAAACAGTTTTGAGGTCAATGCACATGTTGGGTAGATAAATCTTTGGGTCCAGAGCCATAATGACATCATGAGGAGCAGGAAATTGAGGGTATCCTGGAAGGTTGATAGACGGACTGGGTGGAATGGCATTGTCAGGGTTAAACTCCTTCCTACTGTCGCTTTTTGACTTGGAAGAGGATTTCACCTACAAAAACACATTCATAAATTAGGGCTTTTGTCCTGACTGAACAAATAATCAAAGATTTCATTTTTGAGAAAGAAATTGAATTTTTAGATGAATTTTTTTTTGAAACCCTTGAATGTTTTGGATAGATAAAACAGAGAAACATTAACAGAAGATTTCTCAGAAAAATGATTATTCAAAGCACAAGAGAAAAATGTTAGTTTCAAGGTTTTGAAATGAACAACAATGGCGGAAATCGTCCAGATACGCAAAGCATCTGTTTGGATTCATCAATAAAGTGACTCAAAAGATGAAATACTAAACATAAATCAATGGATAGTAAACTAAAGAGTAATGAAAAGCTTACCATTGTCGCTGTAGGGAAGAAGAAGAAGAAGATAATAGTTGAAGAGAGAGAGAGAGCAGTTGCAGAGAAGAAAGTGAGGGTTTGAGTAGAGAGAGAGGGTTTCGTAAAGTTTTTGAAAGGGGGGTTCAAAGTCTATTTAAAGGAGAGAAAAAATCTTTAGCAAAAAGTTGTAACTTAAGATATTTTCAAAGTAATTAAGAAAATGACTTTTAACCCCATTGCCTTTTAGAAAACCTTTCCCACTTTAATAGACTAAATAGTTGAAGTACTAACCTGATAGAAGCGAAGAGCTTAAGTCTGCCGTTAGAAGGCAAATAAAGTCTGTCGGTTAGTAATAGTTTAAGTCTATCGGTATGAAAGAAAAACTTGAAAATTGAAATTAAGCTGTAGGATCAATCATACCAAGATTTCTCCTTAAATAAACAAACCTGGTTTCATCCAGTGGCTTGGTGAAAATATTAGCCAATTGATGTTCAGTTGGAACGTATTCCAGACTGATGTTACCTTTCTCCACATAATCTTTGAGGAAGTGATAATGGATATCAATGTGCTTTGTCTTTGAATGCATCACTGGATTCTTTGAGACTGAAATTGCAGAAGTGTTGTCACACATGATTGGACAATTTTCAGTCTTGATGTTGTAGTCCACTAGTTGATGCTTCATCCATAGTAGTTGAGAGCAACAGCTGCTGGCAGCAATGTATTCTGCCTCAGTGGTAGAGTTTGCAACTGATCCTTGTTTCATGCATGACCATGAGACAAGTCTATTTCCAAGAAATTGACAGGTCCCACTGGTGCTTCTTATGTTCACTTTGCAGGCTGCATAGTCTGCATCTGAGTACCCAATTAGATCGAAGTTGTTGCGTTTTGAATACCAGATACCCAGATTTGTAGTTGTTGAAACATATTTGATGATACGTTTGGCAGCAAGAAAATGTGATTCCTTTGGATCTGCCTGAAATCTAGCTCAAACACAAACAACAAACATAATATCAGGTCTACTGGCAGTACGGTAAAGAAGTGAACCTATGATTCTTTGATACTTGGTCACGTTCTCTTGCTTTCCCTTTTCATCTTTGTCAAGACGGCAGTCGGTAGACATTGGAGTCTCGAATCCTTTCGCTGAATCAAGACCAAATTTCTTGATGAGTTCCTTTGTATATTTGGTTTGGTTGATGAAAATCCCGTCGGAAGTCTGTTGAATCTGAAGTCCTAGAAAGTAGGTGAGTTCTCCTATCATGCTCATCTAGAACTTGTTTTGCATAAGCTTCTCGAATCTTTTGCACAGGCTTTGATTTGTAGATCCAAAGATAATGTCGTCCACTTAGATTTGTACCAGAAGAGAATGACCTTTGTGCTTGAGGATGAACAGAGTTGTGTCTATTCTTCCTCTCACGAATCCTTGTTCAATTAAAAACTTGGATAGAGTTTCATACCAAGCTCTAAGAGCTTGTTTCAGGCCGTAGAGTGCTTTCTTGAGTTGGTACACATGATCATGTTTGTCTTGGATGACGAAACCTGGAAGTTGTTCAACATATACCGTTTCTTGAAGATCAACATTGAGAAAGGCACTCTTCACATCCATCTGATATACTTTGAAGTCCATGAACGAAGCATAGGCTATAAAGAGTCTGATTGCCTCTAATCTAGCAACAGGAGCAAATGTTTCATCGAAGTCAATTCCTTCTTCATGTCGGTAGCCTTGAGCAACCAATCTAGCTTTGTTTCTGGTGACGTTTCCATCTTCATCTCGCTTGTTTCTGAATACCCACTTGGTGCCGATAACTGGATGGCCAGTCGGTCTTTGAATTAAGCTCCACACTTACCATATTTCAAACTGGTTCAGCTCTTCTTGCATAGCTTCAATCCAGTAATGGTCTTCGATAGCTTCATCAATCTTCTTTGGCTCGATTTCAGACACGAATGCGAATGCAAACATAGTCTCATTTCGAACTCTATTTCTCGTACGAACTCCTGAGTTGAAATCACCAATGATTTGAGAGATGGGGTGATCTCTTGTTTCAATAAAAACTGGAGGAAGATCACTTCTAGTTAGTTCTTCCCTTAAAGATTCTGGGGTGGGTAGAGAAGGAGATTCACCAATATCGGGTTCAGAAGAGATATGATCTTCAAAATCTTCATTTTCTGGTGAACAAGAAGGGTGAGTGATCTGCAAAGGTGTTTGGGGTAGAACAGAAGATATGGGTTCGGGGTCAACAGAAGGGTTGGAACTGGTACCAGTAGAGTTGAAGTTTCTTGCGGTGCGGGGTTAGCGAGGCTGGAAGGTGCAGTTGGAGGATTCTGAGGTGGAGTAGAAGTAGAAGCATTATTTGTACCTGTCTCATCATCATCAGAATCATCAGTAACATTCCCTGTCTCATCATCATCAGAATCATCAGTAACATTCGGAGCCTTTCAAGGCTCTAATAAATCATATTCATCAAAAGTAACATGCACAGATTCTAAGATTTTCAAAAAAGTTTTGTTAAATATGCGAAATGCTTTTGAATGTTTGGAATAGCCCAGAAAAATTCCTTCATCTGATTTTGAATCAAATTTACCTCTATATTCCTTTCCATTATATAGAATAAAATTGTTGATTCTTATGTTAAATTTATATCTGATCAGTACATTACATTAGTTTTATACTTCAGTGGCTAATCGGGTTGCGTATCGATTAGCGTGGCAACTGTGTATAGAACTTTGCCTTGTATAGTTTTTATAGGACTTTTCAGGTTCAACGGAAGACTCCTTCTCGGCTTCACTTAGGAAGACACCTGCCAAAGCTTAAAGATCGGAAGACCTCGTGTCGGTGATGCGCTTCTACGTGTCTCTCCAAAAAGCTAATGGATTAATTCAAACTTATTCACATATATTATTTGAATTAATCCAAGTCATTCACGACATATCAAGCCGAAAGCAACTTTCAGCGAGGAATACTTTTCGTCTGAATAGTGAAAGCGAAGCAGGCTGTCCCTACGCTACATCTCTCGAATCGACACCAAATCGCCCACCTTTTTGAAGATCTCGAGAAATGATTATACGCTCTAGATTCTGGGAAGGCGAAAATCCTTGGTAAACGACCACATGCATTTAATGCATTTATGAATAAAGCATTGAAGTCTTCGTCCTCTCCAACGGATTCTTTTGAAATGCACTGCTATTAATACGCCATTGAAGGCTGAAACATAGAGACAAGCATGCGAGAATCAATCGAACACTTAAAGAATTGCTACGAATCTTCACAACTCGAAGTCTTTCGGTCGGTGCATTCATAGATCATAACGAATCTAGAAGTCCTCGTCAAACAGACAAGAAGGCTGCTCATCAACATTTATTGCTTTATTCTTCTTGTTGTTAACTTCATTAACTATACTTCTACAATTAAATATCTTGTATTTACAGATATTTAATTCCCTAACAAACACAAGTCAATATTTTGTACACGATCCATTAGGGATATTCTTTGTAATTTATCTAAGTGGAAAACATAGTGCACAATTTAAATCCAAGGTTATTGCCTTGGTGGTGGGCGTAACTCATTATAGTGTGAACCATCCCAAAATACGTGTTATTTCCTCTTGTACGTCATTACTTGAACTACTTAGTTTCATTGTTTATATTATCCATTTCAAGGAGAACTTAAGTAAGGTCTGTAAGGTTCTAGGTAGTCCTTATCGGCAGACCTGGAACAATTTTCTTGAAGGTCTTCCGCTACTTGATTCTTTTCATAGACTGCAAATAACTTTCAAGGAACTTACTTTAAAAGTTTTAAAGTGTTATAAGCTATTCAACCCCCCCCCTTCTAACTTATTATTGTGCTCATTGGGACCCACAAAAACATTTACAGCCGAAGATTTTCAAAAATCCTATGTTTGGGGCTCTTCCTCTCCATATTTCATATGGAGTTTTGTTATGAAACTTGTTTACCAGGGATCTATTCTAGTTAAAACATGCGAGTTGGCGACTTACGCCCGAAGTACTTCAGAAGTCTTGCTTCTGCCAGCATAGTTCTTGCTGCTTCAATGAGTGTCATGTTCTTCCGTTCAGCAACACCATTTTGTTGAGGAGTTCCGGCAGCAGAAAAGTTGTGGCTGATCTCGTGGTCATCACAATATCTTTCAACACCGTTGTTCTTGAATTCGGTGTCGTTAATACGATCGATGTCACTAATGTCTTCAAGCTTTTGGGTTTGAAGTCTTCTAAAAAGAGCGGTGACCAGATCATATATCTCATCTTTTGAAGTCATTGTTTCCATCCAGGTGAACCTAGAGTAGTCATCAACTACTACAAGTATGAACCTTAGCAAGCATTATGGGGCCAGATGGCCTAAACAATTACAAGAATGACAAAGATGAAAGTTCCATGGAGGACTGTCAGTAGCTTTAGCTGTTGAGTGCTTATGATTTTCCTTGTTCTTAATAGCAGTCTAGGGTTCAGCTGGCTTATTGACGGTAGACTTAATTGGTTTCTGTTAAACCTTCCTTGTTTTGTTACCAGCAGACTTAGCATTTGCTGGTCTGTTGTTAACCCTTTTAGGAGGATTTGGTAGAATACCTTTAAGTTTACTGTCAACAGATTTAGGAGCCTTTCCTATTTCATAGACAAACTTGATAGAAACCGGCCGAGATTTCATAGGTCTACTGCCAGCAGACTTTGCCTTGGCAGAGCTGTTGTCGGTAGACTTTGATTTCTCTACCGTTCCTTTCTCAAGCTTCTCATTAGAAGCAATTACTTTGGCTTTACCTTTCTGAGCCTTAGGGTAAACGTATGGTACACTTGTATAACCAAGTTCATGTTTACCCTTGTTTCTGAAAGTCTGTTTGGAGAAGGAGCTATCATAAGCAGTCTCTGAGGTTTCACCTTTCTCTGTGATAGAAGAGTAGGTCGAACTGGGCTCATCATTATAGCCTAAGCCAGATTTATTTCCATTAGGCTTTTGGCTTGAAAGGATTCCTTTGAAGGTTTCCTTGGAGCTGTTCCAGGAGTCAATTGTCTTTTGCAAGGCAATCTTCTCCAGGTCAAGTCCTTTGATGTGCTCAGTGAGACATTCGACTTTGTCACAAAGGAATTTGTTTTCTCCTTTTAGCTACTCTCCTGTTGACAGCTATTGAGAGTTTGAATCTCAGTTGCCAGCATAGATTTCTCAGCAGCAAGCTTCTCGCAGTTCTTAGTGAGTTTTACATAGGCTACTTTAAAGGAATTGAACTCTTCAAGCATTTCTTGACTATCCTTGAGCAGTTCTTCCTTATTGAAGTTCTCACAATTGATCTCACTCTTATCGAAGGGACTTGGTGAGATTTCGACTTCATGTTCAGAGTCATAGGTGGGACCTGAATCATGAGCTATTAAGCATATGTTAGCTTGCTTACAGTCGTCCTCTTCCTCTTCTAAATCAGTCTCAAACCATGTAGCAACCTGTTTTTCTTCTATGTCTTCAGCCAGCATACCTTTATGTTTTTGAAACTTCTTATACGGAGGCTTTCGGTATGCTTCAAATTTTGGCTTTGGACATTTAGAGGCGAAATGACCAGGTTTTCTACAGTTATAACACACAAGCTCTTCGTTAGATGAGCTTTCAGCAGTTTTTCTAAAAGGCTGCTGGTGTATGTCCTTCCTTCCATATTTAGCTAACTTTTTGAAATGTTTTACAAACATAGCAAATTGTTCGTCTGATCAAAGAAAATCGTTTTCACTCGAAGAAGTAGAAGGTTTGTTTTCAACAGTGATCTCTTCTTGTACCATGGCAGGCAAGGATACAGTTCTGAACTGTTTGTCCTACTCTAGAGCTTGATTCACTTCGAGCTCATAAACCTTTAAACTTGCGTAAAGACAACGGAGAATCATTTCGTTGAAGTTTTTAGATTCTTAATTTCATGGCACTGGTCTTAACATGCCACAGACTACCTAGAGAGCCTAGAAATCTCATATTCATTTCTTTTTTGTCATAAGTTTTACCTAGAGAAAAGCAGCTATTAATTACCTCACTGAAGCGATCATATGCTTGTCTCAAGGTCTCCTTGGGATCCTTTTTGAAAGAATCGAATTTTTGTTTGAAGGTTTATTTTATGTTGTCTCTTGTGTCTTGGTCTCCTTCCAAGTATTTGACAAGAGGTTCCCACATTTCTTTTGCAGAAGTACACCGGATCACTTGTTGGTAAGTGCTGGTGTCTAGTGAGCTAGTTATGATTTTGATGGCTTTGCTATCTAGCTCTACTAGCTTTATGTCGTCCTCTGTCCATTCAGATTCTTCTTTGGGTTCTTCAGCAGGATTCCCAGTGATGGATGCTAGAAGATTAGCCTTCATTGGTACATGTTGTCCTGCTAGTACGTATTTCCATAACCTGTTGTCAATAGAATTCATAAAACGCATTGCATTATCCTTCCAAACATCGAAATGGCCTTCGTCCAATATTGGGACGTGGTTCGAATTTGATGTAGGCAGCATGTAGTGTGTTTGTGCCATTGGATCGTGACTCTCAAGAGTTTAATCTTGGAAAAACTAGTTTTCGAAGAGTTTAGCTCTGATACCAATTGTTAGTCCCAAAGGGCACAGTAATAAGTTAGAAGGGGGGGGGGTTGAATAGCTTATTAGACACTTAAAAAAAATTCGTATAAGTTCCTAAAATAAGCACTTGCAATATATTAAAGAGATTGAAGTAGCGGAAGTCTTGTAAGGAAGACAGTTCAGGTCTGCCGGTGAAGCACTACCGGTAGACTTGGCTGAATACTCAAGTCTGCTGTTTGAAGCAATAAGTAAATAGATATGAAACTGTTTAAAGCAGTAAGCAACAGTAATGAAAGAACACAAGTATTTTGAGATGGTTCGCACTATAAAGAGTGCTACGTCCACCACCAAGGCAGTCAACCTTGGATTTAAATGTGCACTATGTTTTCCACTAGTTCTATTACAAGGAGTTGCAATTGATCATGTACAAAATATTTGACTTGTGTTTGGGGGTTGGGAATTGAATATCTGGACAAAAAGAATATTCAATGGTGCAGAAGAATAGTTAAAGGAACAACAATAAGAAGCTTAAAATAAAGTGATGATGCATTCTTGTTGTTGTTGAGGACTTCTTGATCAGTTTATGATCTCTTGAATGCACTGAGTATATAAGACTTGATGTATGATCTCTTGAATGCACTGAGTATATAAGACTTGATGTTGTTGGAGAAATTCAGAGCATTGTTTTCTTCAGTCTTTAATGGCAGTATTTATAGCTGGGGGCATTCTTGAGACCGTTTGGAGAAGATGAAGTGTAACAGCTCTATTAGGTTGAATGCATTAAATGCATCGACCGGACTTTGTAGATTATTCCTTCACTGATACTGAACATGGAATGGTTCAGAGTTGTTGCAGAAGTCGGTGGGTGAGCAATCAGAGTTACAGACCTGCAATAGTTGGTACAGACTGTAAGTGTCAGTCTGTTCATCTGCTCTATCACTATTCAGGAGGAGAAAGTCTTCTTGCTTTTCAGAAAGCTGGTCTGGCGTGTCTGAGAAGTCATGATAGGATTCGTTTAATTTAAATTCAAACTGATAAAATGTTGAATTTAATTAATCAATTAAATGATTGATGACTGGACACGTCATGCTTAAACAGGAGCAGACAAGGTCTGCCGCTAACTGGATGCTAAATGAGGTCTTCCGGTGAAGCTTTGCTGAAGTCTTCTGCTGAACCTGTGAAACCTATAAAAACTATTCTATTACAAAGTTCTATATACAGTTGTCACGCTAATTGATACGCAGCCCAATTAGTCACTAAGTATAGCACCTAATGTAATGTATGAACAGATGTAAATCAAAATACAAATGAGAAACAACAGAAAGCAATGACGAAATTTTTTTTCCCGTCGCTGATCAGCGACGGTAATTGACCCGTCGAGAATCAATGACAACGTATTAGTGACGAAACGTTGACGGATTGATTCCGTCGCTAAAGTGAAATTAGTGACGGAAATCGTTTTTTAGTGATGGAAATCTATGTCACATATTACCAAAATTCTAGTAGTATATATTCAAAATGCGATCAACCAAATTTCAATTTGGATGTGTTGTGACTAATTGCATGATCTTTCTAACGGTACGTATTAACGGGTCAAAAAATGATGTTTGTGAAAAATTGTGGTCATTATCTCAATCTTCAAATAAAATTTATTTATCTCAATGTCGTATTAACGAGTCCAAAAATGATGTTTGTGAAAAATTGTGGTCCTTATCTCAATCTTCAAATAAAATTTATTTATCTCAATGTCATACTAATCGTACACAATCAATCTAGCAGCATTGCCAAATCAAAAACCAAAACCAAAATGCAAACAAAAAATAATAATCATTGTGTTTAGGAGGAAGGGATGCGGAGGAGGAAGGAGGCGGAGATGGGAAGACAAAAGGCAAAGGAAAATCCTTAAGCCAAAAATCGCAGACGAATGATGTCGTCATTGGAGTAAACCGAAATCATACAAAGCTTATAATGTTGATCAGTGAGCTCGCTTGCACCTACGCCACACTGGCCCTTTTCGAGAACGGCATCCTCGTCACCATAGAGAAGATTTTTATTGCGCTTTTCACTGTTTCCTCTCCTTCTGCTAGTGGTGGCGCCGCCCCTATTGCACACCCAATCTTACAAGCCCTGAGTTTCAAATCAATCATAGGAGCAGGCTATTCATGTCTACTACCCAACAGAGTATCATGAACAATATATAATTACTTGAACCGCATAATATTGTCTAATAGCTGACTTGTAGTTACTATATCTAAGTATTGTGTTATAATAGTTCTACATTGAAACCTAGTCACTTCTCTTTTAAGCGTAGAGATCAATTACTCAATTCAGATAACTTAGTTATCTTAAATACTAAGTCTGCTAAGTCACAAACTTAGTTATCTTAATTGTTCAATTACTCAATTCAGATAACTTAGTTATCTAAGTATTACTCCCTCCGTCCCTAAATTATCGTCCTCCTTTCATTTTTCGTCCGTCCCAAAACAATTGTCCACTTTGAAACTTACCTTTTTAGAACATCACTTTTACCACTTTACCCTTACTTTTTCACTCTACTTTAATTATGAGTCGCATACACATGGATATTAAAGGAAACTACACATTAAACAAATATAAATAATCAAGTTAATTGTTTTTTCTTAAACTGTGCGCCGAGTCAACTAGGACGATTATTTAGGGACGGAGGGAGTATGTTATAACTGTTCTACGTACATGAATCATATGTTATTGAAAATTGATTTTTGTTAGCATTTTTATAAATACTTATACATGGTCGTCTTCGATCAGTAATTAAGATATATGTAATGTATATAAGTATGTGTGTGTGTGTATGTGTGCTATATATATATATAAGTGTTTAAAGATATTTAATAATAAATATGATTATAAACTTATAGTATTTTCTTACTGAGAATAATTATAATGTATTTACTTAATATATATGTAAATGTTTTTTACATACACACACACACATAAATATACTCCCTCCGTCCCAAAGTGTAGTTTCCTTTAAAGCTCATGTGTATGTGACTCATAATTAAAGCAGAGTGAAAAAGTAAGGGTAAAGTGGTAAAAGTGATGTTCTAAAAAGGTAAATTTCAAACTGGACAATTATTTTGGGACGGACGAAAAAGAAAAAGAGGACGATAATTTAGGGACGGAGGGAGTATTATATATATACACACATAAAAAACACCAAGGATTTCACCAAGGAAATAAATTCCTCACCATTTATTCCTAGGCAATTACGGCGGGAAATCTTCCCACCAAATTATTTTAACGCTTTCAATAATTGCCAAGGAATATAATCCTTGGTAATTTTGGAGGGAAGTTTGGCTCTCAAAAAAATCCATTTCACCAAATTTTCCAAAGAAAAATATTTCTTGGTTATTTCGACGGAATTATTTCCTTAATATTTTCCTTGCTAAATTTGGAGCTAAAGTTTCCCCCTATATATTTAGAGATCAATATAGGTTGCCAACTGCCAAGGAAATTTACCTAGGCAGTATTTACCTTGGTAAATTCCTTGTAAATTTCCCAAGGAATATCTTTCCTTACTAAATTAATCAGAAAATGGTATGGAAATTAATTTCCTTAGTACTTTCCTTATACATTTACCTAGCAATTTTTTTCCTAGATAAATCCAGCAGAGTTCGCCAAGGAAACTAATTTCCTTAGTAATATCCTTGAAAATTTCAGGAAATAAAATTCCTAGGTAAATTCCTTGGGAATCACATTGGATTTATATTTCCTTGGTAAATTGGTCTTGCTAATCTAGAGTTTTTTCGTAGTGAACCTAGTCACTTCTCTTTTAAGCGTAGAGATCAATTATTCAATTCAGATAACTTAGTTATCTTAAATACTAAGTTTGCTAAGTCACAACCTTAAAAGTTATTTGCTATTCCCTCCGTCCCTAAATTATCGTTTTTGTAGGCTTTGCGCACGGTTTGAGAAAACACATTTGACTAAATTATTAATATTAGTTTGTTGTGTAGTTTACTTTAAAATTCATATGCATGTGACACATAATTAAAATATGATGAAAAAAGAAGGGTAAAGTGGTAAAAGTGTTGCCCTAAAAAGAAAAGTTTCAAACAAGAAAATTATTTTGGGACAGACGAAAAAGGAAAGCATGACAATAATTTGGAGACGAAGGGAGTATTAAATAACTGTACTTTCCATCTGATGTCATGATATATTTATTTATTCTCATAACTAATACAAATCTACTTGTCATTCAATACAGACATATGAGCATTCATTAATTTTTACAACTTCACGTAATCGAATTTCAGATATTATTTTCATATCATATAGCATCTATTCAGTATTCCATTTACTTGCAACTAATTATTTTTAAAACTTAATAATTACAACTCCATAATTTTCGGGGGATAACTGTTATTTGTAGTATCGTCCTATTTCATTTCTATCGACTATTGTACTGATTAGACGGAGTAATTATTAATTATAAATACGCATACCAATTTCAATCTCAAAACAAATAAAAGTAATATATTTTCTAGCCGTTTACTAATTGATTGACATAGAAACATCCCAACTCATTTTATTGCATACACAAATAATTAATGGTAATAGTAGCTTACTGATTGACGAAATTTCTACGGATTAAAACACATTTGTACTCTTTCATAATAGTCCACGGCTCGAACCCGTAATTTTTAGGAAGCGATTTTGATGATTTCCAGCCCCAAGTGATTATACGCACAATACAGTGAAGACACCCACACACAACCACTCAATATTCCCTTTTTTATTCCTCTTAAGTCGGGCCAAGAGAAAGAAAATGATAAAGCCTTTGGAGACATGGTCTCCTTAGAGCATCTTCATTACTCTCTTCCTAAGCCCACTTCCTACTATGAAGAGAGCATTTTGCATCGGTGACTCTTCCTAAAAAATCTTTATAAATGGCCCGCTATGAGATAGGAGGTGTTCTCTTCCAAAATAGGAAGGTAAAATGTTGGGAGGAAGAATGGACCAAGGAATTGAAGTAGCGGTGTGGTGCACCGCTTGCAATGTTGGAGCGTGCACCACACGCGGGGTAAGGGGCGTGAGAAGGGGGTACTGTGGCTCCCAACGATTGATTATTTTCTTTACTTTGAATTTCTTTTTAAAAAAATCTAGCCTTTGTACCGTTGCTTTGTATCGTTTTTTTGGGTAAATTGTAAATTTTTTAAGTGTAAATTTAATGAGGTGACAATAGAGCCCAGCTAAGAAATTGAATAAGAAAATTAGGAATGAGAAGACATATTTTCAAATAGAATAAGAAAACAAAAATATGTATATAGCAGTGAGACTCGGCTAAGAAGATAGGAATGTAAAGAATCATAGGGGATACAGCGTTTTGAAAACACAGTTTTTTTAAATTGCAGCGTTTTTAAAATGTAGCATTTTTAAAACCGAGTTTTTTTTTGTAAACACGTTTGGAAAACTATTCCAAAACGCTATTTTGATAAACATAGTAGTTGTAAACGCAACATATTTTTAAAACGCTCCAAATCGGAGTGCTTTAAAACGCTGCACATTTTTAAAACGTTGTGCTTTAAAACGCTGCATTGAAACACTTTTAAAGAGAAAACGCTGTATTTTTTTGCCAGCGTTTTGACCAAAACGCTCCACCAAACAAGCATTAATACTAACTACATATAATTGAGTTTAATTATAATTTATCAAGACTAATCATAATTAGTTAATTAATCAAGCTATAATATTGCTCACTTTGTTCCCAAGTTATTGTTCTGCTTTCCTTTGTTGTTTATCATAATATAATTATTTTGTTTGGAACTTTTTTTAGGACAGTATGTTTTAATTATGTGCCACATAGAAATGAACTTTAAAGTAAACTACACATCAAACTAATATTAATAATTGAGTTAAATCGTATGTCAAGTCTACCAAAACGATAATTTAGGGACGGAAGGAGTAATTTCATGATATAAAAGAAAAGCCGTAAATATAAAAAATCTTGGGTGTTAATGAAATGTATCTCTATTGCCGATGATCATTATAAAAAATATAGTTGGTTTTATTTGTTGATGCTGTATCCAATTAAAATGGGACGCGTGTAGGCGGACAAATGACACGGGCACTGCCACTTTTACTTAAAATGCACAACTTTGTGTGTGTGGCGCGGGAGCCAAAGTTTTCTTATAAAATTTAATTAGAAGATAGAAGATACCTACAACTTGGAAATTTATTGCATTCAATTGAAAGATTTAACCCAAAAATTACTCCACCAGCAGTAGCACCAAGAAAATAGTCTTGTATAAATTTTAATAAATCAAACTTTATAATGACATTAATGCTTTAGATAAACAACCACCCCACAAGAACAATCAAGTGTTATCCTAAGATCATGTCCAACTCTCGTTAAAGTTTCAAAAGTACCAAATTGGAGGGGAATAACGATGGAGAGAAGTAGGTTGAAGAAGGGGTTCAGTTATTCCTGAATCAATATGGAAGATGCCCATGTCT
Organism: Codonopsis lanceolata; assembly: GCA_013146195.2. Taxonomy (NCBI): domain Eukaryota; kingdom Viridiplantae; phylum Streptophyta; class Magnoliopsida; order Asterales; family Campanulaceae; genus Codonopsis; species Codonopsis lanceolata. The sequence goes on along the minus strand of JABEVN020001821.1, from coordinate 6,181 downwards.
CGTCCCCCTCCCCTTCGTAGACCATTACGTTCTGGACAAACAAAGTCGTCACTATTATCATCCGTAAAGTAGATGCAATTTGGTTTGATGCCTCCTTTCAAGTCTGATATAGATACAGATTGATTCTTGCCTATGAATAATGATTTGGTTCCCAAGCTACTCACCTTAACCCAACCATAGGGGTACTTCTTCCGTCCGCTACTTTCTTCTAATTTAACAACCTTAAATTTTACTGTATACTCATTCCTAATATCATGATATCTTTCTTCTGTTTCTTCTTCTTCTTCTTCTTCATCCGAATCAAATACAACATGATCGGGTAAAGGTTGTTCGGGACTATGACTTCCCCGAACACGTTGCACTAGTAATAAATCTCCAGAAAACTCGACCAAGTACTTTTGAATCCAACCCTTAGTTCCTGATGGGGCAGGTGCAATTGCGGTAGCTGAAGGGCCTTTATCACCGTCGAGGTCACAAACATACACAACTCCAGTGCGATCCACGACATAGTATTGTCCTCTATAGAAAACAACATCGTTAAAGCTCATGGGACAACGATTGGAAACTCCTCTTCGCCTTGGAATACGAACTCTAGTCCAGACTTTGTCTCCCAGTTTAGAGACGGCAAGTTCACGATATTCTCCATAAATTACCATAACCGATGTGCCGCAGTCATGTGACGACTTTGGATTTGCAGACAAAGCAGCCTTATCGATGAACATGTCAAAGACTTCTTCAGGCCAAAATATATTGCTATACCCAAACTGGGTGGGAAGTCCTAGCATGGGAGGAAGCGGAATCTGTTGCCTGGAGAAAGGATATAGCAGATTGATCTGTAGATCAACGCCTAGAGTTAGCAACCATCCGTGACCTGCTCCCACGCATTTTCTTCCAGAAGCTTCTGGCAACTTAAACTCATATGTTTTACCACTTGATAGCTTAAAGAAACGTCTTGGTTTGATATCTTCGCTCCTCCTCTTTTTTATTATGTGGGAAGAAGTAACCATATCGTTAACGTTGTCTGAAAGCATAAGCCATGGTGATCCTGGAGGTAACAGCAGCTCGTCTTTTCCAGAAATTAACGATTCCGTTGATTGAGACCATGCCTTGCACGAAGCTGAAAGCCGAATAACATCCTCCATGAAAGTTAATTGTTGCGCTATTAGCAACAAAAGGTCTCTAGGAAGATTACCCCAATCAGCCATCTATGCCAATAGCTGCACAGAAAAAATTGAAAATTTTCGTTTAACCAATATGTGGAAACATTCCTAATATTCAGCCAATCTTCTTCAATCATTATTTCACAAAATATACATAGGAATTAGAAAGAAAAAAAATTATAAACCTTTGGTCGTAAATTAATCTAGTTAACCAAAACAAGTCAAGAATAAAACTTGTTTTTTTGGGAACGATTTCTTTCTTTCTTTCTTCCCATAAAGCAGAACAGGTAGATTTTGCCCAAAAACAGAAAAAAGGACAAACAGATGTTAGATGCATATTATGAACACCAATTACAGGAACGCATTGCCAAAGGAATACCTCAATCAAGCAGCTGCAAGGGACTCGCCGATGCAAAGTCAGAAACCGAATTGTTTTAGTGACAAAAGTGGAGGCCGACGGGCTCTTAAATATTTTTTTGTCTCTTTACCTTAGGGTTGACCCTATTTATATTATTGGGTGAGAGCCTTGGGTAATCAGTTTAGAATTCCTTACAACAATAAGAATCCACCTTTATAACTTAGTTTGACGGCTACTAGGGTTTAGAGATCCACCTCTAACTTGGACCTGGTTAATGGTTTGACGGCTTACGGTTTAGACTTTAGAGTTTCCCACGGTGTGTTGACATATAAGTTGTGCCACGTGTTGTCTTGTTATTGATGGTGATTTTTTACATCTGCCATGTTGGCAGTAGCCTTTGAACCGGGTCAAATTCAGGTCAGTTATATTCTTTATGTATCTCAAGAGGCGCCAAAATCACTAGGGGTTTTAGGAAACTTAAGATCAAAATTGGCATCATTAATTGAATTTTAAAAGTAAAAAAAAGAATCTCGTAACTACATATAAAACTTGATAAATAGTTGAATTAATTAAATAGCAGGTCTCCAGTAAAACCATCTTACGGATTTAATTCGTAAGACGAAGCTCTAATCTCTCACATTTGAACCCACTAACATACAATGTGTCGAGTAATTGGGATCCGTCTTACAAAAAAAAAATCTATAAGACCATCTTTCACAAGTTTCTTTCCCTTAATTAAGAGACCATAATCGAGAAACGATGAGTTGGGTAATTGAGCTTCGTCTTACAAAAAATATTCGTAAAACCATCTTGTACAATTTTTTTCACTAAATTAAGATACATCATAATCGTGAAATATGTATATATGGCCAGAGAACTTGTTCGAGATATATTGTCAAAAATATTGTTAATAGCATATTTATCATCTAAAAGTCAAAAATTTAGGAAAAAACACTCTTACGGGAATTTTATTTTTTGGCCTGAATTATCGTGTGTTAGTGGGTTCAGCTGTAAAAGAGTATAAATCTGTCAAGTGACCCCTCTATAGTTTGGTGATGAAATGTGATCACGCAAAATCGGTGATCTTGTCTTATGTTGATATGGGAACAAAATATGGTGGGAGATGATACGTGCAATAGGATACCTGGCTGATCAGAGTTTTACACACATTAACAAACCCTCTCTAGCACCTGGGTTACAATGATTAACACAACTATTACTGAACTGAACTGGACTAAGGAATTCAAGCTCGTTACAGGAGATGAAGAAAACATATGTTTTTCTAGACTGTACATTTCCGGGATGTTGGGAGACACTAGGAAGAGGATTCTCTAATACTCAAGTTATTAGCTTTTTTTCTCAGATGATCTTCCAGTAGCCTTCATCTTTGTTTTTATACCCAATTGGAGCGGTTCATCTTTTTCCGTGAAGCATAGGTGGCTTCTTTTCATTAGCAGATCTGGGCGGGCCTTCATCATTTGCGCGACACAGAATTAGATGAGTCATTCAGGGAGTTGGGCGTCCGTCAGGGAGCAGGTAGCATGACTGCAGCAGTACTTTTGTCGTTTGATCAGTTGGTGAGGCAGAACTACAGTGAAATGACTTTATCGGGGTGTGTGCCTCATTGGGAAGAGCGCCGGAGTCAGTACTTGGCAAAGGCGGCACGATCCTCTTTCAGCCTAGTTCGGCCTTACGGAGGGCGCTAGCTCGACGCGAGGTGATTGGAGGACTCATGAGAAGGATTGAGTCTTGCTCGGCCTCCTGGAGCTAGCTCGACACGGAGTGATTGGAGGACTCATGAGAAGAGTTGGGCCTTGCTCGGCCTTATGGATCTCATCTCGGCACGGAGTGATGGGAGGACTCGAATTGGGCCTTGCTCGGCCTTATGGATCTCAGCTAGACACGGAGTGATTGGAGGACTCATGAGAAGAGTTGGGCCTTGCTCGGCCTCATGGATCTCATCTCGGCACGAAGTGATGGGAGGACTCATGAGAAGAGTTGGGCCTTGCTCGGCCTTATGGATTTCAGCTCGGCACGGAGTGATTGGAGGACTCATGAGAAGAATTGGGCCTTGCTCGGCCTTGTAGGTCCCAGTCGGCAGGTAGGCGGGATCCTTCGATAGCCCCCACTTCTTGGCGATGGCCAGGTGCAGTGGCGAAAAGTAACCAGTTGAGACTTGGCCTTTTCCGTATGCACTGTTTCAGGGCCTAGAGGTGTAACTGCGTGACTTGCCCGGTGCTTGAAACGATTCTTGAGTAGAACAAATGACAGTTCACTTTTATTGGAACGCGTGCTATCGCAGGAACATCCTTTCCTGTCAGGGCATTAAATGCGGGGCGTCTTTTCGAATTTTCAAAACGGGTGCTGAGCCGCCAATTTCTGTAAAGTGAAATCATTTGGGCGGGAAATCGAGGCAGATGTTTTTAATACTTCTTGGAAGCGCGAGTCAAATCGGTAAAGAGGATAAGCGATGTGGTGTCGTTAAAATATCGGTATTTATAATTCTCTTTTTCACCTCTTTCACTTTTACCGTTTCTCATTGTCACTTTTGTTCTCTCTCAACTCCTTCATCCGTATTCTCCTTCTTCTCCGTCTCCAGGCGTTTTTCGGGCCAGAGTTCTCAGGGATCTTTGCGCTTCATTCCGTTATTCCCAACCAGTAAGTGTCCTTCTCTAACTTTGTGTGTCCGCGAAGATTTTTTTTAGAGGGGGAAAAAACCTCATTTTACCTAGTTTCTCTCCTTTCTGAGTGTTCTCTCCGGCGACGTTGCTCGCCCTTTGATTATTCCAGCCGTTTCGTGCACCGTTAGTAGAGACCCCAGGCTTGCTTAGGTCACCGGCCGTTGGCCGGAGTATCCGCTTTACGGTAAAAATTCCATTTCAGCCCTTCCCTTTATTCCTTGGTTTTTGCCCTGATTTGCCCCGAAGATGCAGTAGTCCCCCTGCTATAACCTTTATCCTTCATCTTCTAGTAGCTCTTCGAGTTCCGACTATTCGTCAGATGAAGAGAGGCCACTGGTGATCAAGAGCCCGCTCCCTGACCGCACTGGTTCCTGGGACATACCATATCGCCATGCCCTAGGGGGATTCATTAGGGCCTTGACCATTAGGAGCATGTCTCCTAGCGAGCCAAACATTTCCCTCATCGTGCCTTCTGCTTCGGCGACGGAGTCGGGGAATTCTGGTTTTGCCGAGCTGGTTGTCGGCGCGCTGACGAACATGGTAGACTTGTCTTCGTCCTCTAAGGAGGATGCCGAGCCAAATGTTAGTGCCGAGCTAAATAGGGAGGGCGAAGAGGTTGCCAGCTCTGCCCCTAGTGGCGCTCATTTTAATATTTTTCACGGCGAGGAGCGCATAATTGACCCCACGATCCGGGTTGAAACCATAGTTATTGACCCGCCGAGTTCGAGCAGTTCTTCTCCTGCCTCGGTTTCTTCAGTGGATTTCGGCGAAGATGATCCGTTTTTGGACTCTGTATTTGGCAAGTCGCCTCGTGGAGGCCCTATGTATCGCCAATCCACGGCGGTGGCAGATTACGGGGAGGCGAGGTTTTTCCTAGTGAGTTCCGTGGTTGTAGTGAGCTCGCACTAGAAGTATAGCGATGAAGTCTTTTCAGACCCGGACTACCCCTTGAACGTTCCTATGAGGGTTTTTGCGAGCAAGGAGCGAATCGCTTTAAGTCTAATAGATCATTTTTTTACCAGGGAGAGAGTGCTATATTACCGTCGAGCTGAAAAGGTGTTGGAATCTCGTCGGGCTGAGAGGATGTCTAGCGGTGGAGGTGCATCAGTATCTGGCCGATCAGAAGCTCGGGAGAGAGAAGGCAAGAAAAACTCGCGCTATCTTCGACCTTTTGAGAACCATATCACCAGAATGACATGGCGAGGTGGGCGCCAAGTATGGATCACGGCTTCGGGGTTCTGTTCTGATCCGGTCATTGAGCACGGGGGAGCCTTGACTCAGAACCCACGTTGGCTTCTATCTATCCCTCTTCGAGTCATCCGGGTTAAGGCTTGCACTGGATCCATTCATATGTGAGTTTCTGAGGGAAACTAGCTCCATTCCCCTGGACTTGACTCCGAATTTGACGAGGGCTTTGGTATCCTTTATTGTTTGCACCAGGGCGCATGGGTTCGAGCCTACACTTTCCCTGTTCTGCCACTACTTCAAGGTGGGCATGGCCATGTCTCGGATGACCGGGGGCCGACATGCAAGTGGGCTCCCCCTCTTGTCCAATTTCGTCCATAAGGACCAAAGATGGTCGGATAAGGTCCTGTTGGTGGAAAGCAAAGAGAGGTTTCGAGATGCTGAAGGGGAGCCCCGTGGAAACACGAAAGTGAGCCCGGCCGGGCGATTACGAGTGAGCCATTGAAGCCCCCCTGGCGTGTGGCGAAGAGTTAATAGTTATAATTGGAAAGCAATGCGTGGAGAATGACTTCGCTTCTCTCGAGGTTCGGGGTATCCTTTGTGATGTATGAGGGGTAGATGTGGTTTGTCAAGTGTAGTCGAATATGTCGGTGTGAGGGTTGGCCGATGCATCAGGGAGGAGTGTTCGGCACACAGTGCATGACCTGCAAAGGAAAGAACACACCTGGTTGTTTAGTGCCAGGTGGTTAGTCTGTTTATCCTTTCTTTTTTCTCGTTTTCTCGTTTTTTATCGGCAT